>JANTBZ010103302.1:0-17065 GCA_024741255.1 Exechia fusca | reverse complement strand
GGCTATGAGATGCGGCCCCATCTGCAGTATTACCCGGATTTGACCCTTAACAACTATTTTCTGTCTTCAGACCTCTGAAGAATGCTCGTTGGGAAGAGATTTAGCATCGATGAAAGAGTTATTGCAGAAAAAGAAAGTCAAATATGAAATCGGTCTATACGAAGGACATAGACATGTTGTAAGATCGCTATTTTTGGTATATCGCCCTTCAATGGATTATTCACAAATAATGTCCTACTACCAAACGATACGAATTTTCGAGCCCTACTGTAATATGTTTGTGAATATCGGCTGCTTGGATTTGCAAATTATTGCTCTGATAAGATATTTCGGCTCATGGAACGTACTCTTGATAATGATTCAAAAATCGCCCACCTGCCCTCCACAGTGGACCACCGACCAGGACATCACCGACGCCTGTCACGACATCGGCGTCAACGACTTCCACGAGGTCAAGTTCTACGAGAACCGCTCCAACGGCCAGTCGAAGGGCTTCTGCCTCATCTCGCTGTGCTCCGAGTCCAGCATGCGCATGTGCCTCGACCGGCTGCCCAAGAAGGACCTGCACGGCCAGGCGCCGGTCGTCACGCTGCCCACCAAGCAGGCGCTCAACCAGTTCGAGAGCCAGCAGAAGACGCGCCCGGTGCCGCCAACGCCGAGCGTCGGCAACGGCAGTGGCCCCTCGATGGGCGGCGGCACCGGCATGGGAATGGGCGGTGGCGGCGCGGGCGGCGGCGGCGGCTATCATCGGCCGATGGGCGGCATGGGCGGCTCCGGCGGAATGTCCCATGGTGGAGGCGGTGGCGGCTACGGCCAGTCGCAGCATCAGCCGCGCATGATGGGCTCGAATGGACCGCCGTCGGGGTCGTATCGTCCGCACAGCGGCATGCAGGGTGGTGGTGGCGGAATGCAGGGCGGCCAGGGTGGCGGCCAGCTGGGCGGAAGGCCGCAGCAGCAGCCGCTGATGCCGCATCCGCCGATGATGCACGCTCAGCAACAGCATCAGCAGCAGCAGCAACAGCAGCAAGGTCCGCCGCGCTATCCGCCCAGCCAGCAGCAGCAGCCACAGCAGCAGCAGCAGCAGCAGGGTGGCTGGAACAATGGGCCGCCACGGCCGAACGGACCGCCCGGCGGACCGATCGGTCGACCGGGCATGGGACCGAACGGTCCTCAAGGTCCGCAGGGACCGCAAGGACCACAGGGCATGCAGCAGCAGCAGATGCCGCAGCAGCATCGTCCGATGCAGCCGATGCAGCAGCAGCAGCAACAGGTGCCCGATATGTATCGTGGTCCTGGTGGTCCGCAGGGCGGTCCGCCACAGGGTGGTCCGCCGATGGGCGGTCCCAATCAGATGGCGCCCAGAGGTGGTCCCGGTGGACCCGGAGGACCGGGTGGTCCTGGCGGACCGGGCGGTCCGCGTCCGGGCGACTGGCAGCGGCCGCCGATGCACAATGCGTACGGACAGCCACAGCAGCAGGGTCCGGGCGGCCATCCGGGGCAGCCACAGCAGCAGGGACCGCCACAGCACATGCAGCCACAGCAGCAGGGCGGTCCGATGCGCGGAGGGCCGGGCGTGGGGCCGCCGCAGATGTGCGGTAAGTGTTTTTTTTTACATCGAGAGAGAAAGATTAATTTGTCCATGTTGTGGAATAATTCGAAAAACGATAGTTCATTGGTAATATGCTTTAAAGTGGCCGTTTTTGGAAGAAAAAAACAATTTGGATAATGTTGATTGCCTAAAGTTTGGTACTTAATTCATTGAGAACTGAAAAGAAGAAAGAAAATTGGGCTGCCTTAGATTAAAGCCTCTTCAGCTTAGATGACTGAATCATTATATCTTTGGAAATCACGAAATAAACACGAGTAGATAGAAGCCAATGCGCGTTAGAGTATTGAGATGCTCAACTCTAAAAACACAGTTGGCATTTCTACACTTTCCAGTGCTCAATTCTGCACATTCTGAGTAGAGGACTGTTAATTCCAGGATTTGCCTACAATGCGATCCAATTAAAATCATTGTCCTTTGACGAACATTTAACCAAATGGCGGGCCAAAATTCTCGGGTCTTGTTGACTTTGTGCATAATTTATCGTTTTTCATACAAAAATTCAACCGACGGAAGCGGAAGCGACCGACGACTTTTGGAGGATGATTTTGGTGCAATTTTGACTTATCTTGATTGCCGGAATTTAGACAATCCCTCTCGTCAAAAGTATTTTCTAGCTAAACAACGACGCATGCATCGACAAAGCATTATCTCAAGTGTTCATATTTCGGTAATATTGTTACTGAATATTCACATATTTATTGGATGTATTATGAAAACAAATAGTGTATATGTATGTAATGTACATTATTACTTGATATGCACCTACCATAAAATAATCATTAGTCCAATATAATATCTATCAGTAAAATCAGCGTTTTCCCTAATTTGGCCTAAATACAATATATTAATATTGGTGTATAATATTCGTCCTATTCGTCCGCTTCCCGTCGCTCTCATGCGATATGTTATTCTATACTGGCTATACATACAAATGTGTCATCTCTGTTTTGGCTAGATATCACACCCTCGATATTCCTCCGCTTACAAATCCTCATCGCCAATGCCGCCATCGAAGGCCTCATTGTGCACCGAACCCTTGCCGTTGCGGAACAGCACCGTCGTCGAGATGCGCGGCCGCTGCTGCAGCGGCTGAGGCCTCTGTCCCCGAACGCCTCCACCGCTTTCCGCCGAACCGCGGCGCTGCTGCTGCTGCTGTGGCGCCTGCGCCGGCACGCCATCGCGTCGCACAAACGACATGATCGGCAGCGGCAACGAGGCCTCCGCCGCTGCCATAGGATGCCGTGGCAGCTGCTCGATGGCGCTCACTGTCGTCGTCTCCGCGCCGCCATCCTTGCGGCTGAGCAGCTCCTCGACCATGCTCTGCAGGCACACGGACATCAGCATCGCCTGCTCGCTGCACACCGTCACCCATTGCAGCTGGTGCTTGGCCATCAGATACTCGAACGACAGCTCCATGGAGGTGGCGGCGGGCACGTGACCATTCTGCTGGTCCGTCGATGCCGCCGACGCCGAAGTTGTCGTAGTCGCAGTTGCCGGCTTGTAGTTGGTCGTCACGCGCCAGCAGCGCATCAGCGTGACTTTGAAGCGTTGCTCAATGGGCGCAGCAGCAGGTCCTGTGGTGGCCAGCCGGATGCACAGCTCCTTGTTGCCAATGTAGACGGCGGCCGGCTGCGGCGGATGGCGTGCGGCGTTGCCCGAATCGGGCGCCACTTGCTGCGTATGGATGCTGTTGTCTCCGTTGGCGGGTGTTCCGGATCCGGCGGCGGCCGCCGGCTGCTGCTGTTGCGGGTAGCTGACGCTCGCCTGGCCGAAGCGCAGGCAGCCGTAGGCGGGCAGCTGGCGCGCGACCTCCAGGAATTCGCGCTTGTTGCCCGCTTGCTGCAGCTGTCGGAGCTGTTCGCGTTGCGCGCTGGTAGCGCTGATCCAGCCACGCTCGACGTCGGCCAGCGTCTGGATGTAGAGCAGATTGAGGGCGATGCTGTCCTGCATGAGGTGGGCGTCGTGCTGGGGGTCCCAGTAGCTGTGCGGCGGCAGCGGAGGAAAGTGGAAGCGAGAGAGAGAGAACATGTTAATATAATAATGACTTTTACCAGACGTTATTTGTTGCTCATATTAATATACATATTTCAGAATCAGCTCAAGTTTGCGTTCTGGGTATGATTCCGGGAATGATTTAAATTAGCGATAGCGCATTATTTCACGTTCGAATTAAAATCGTGCGAAATTGAATAAAACCTGCAACCGATTAATTATGTAGCCTTGCAACTATTCATTTGAAGGTTGAACTATGTTTTAGTGGCTTTCAGTTATTATTATTACACATCCATCTCGAATAACACGGCGTCGAGAAAACATTTATTCTTTGGATATTTTCGCAAATACGTAGATTCTCTGTGACCTGTGACTTTTCGCGTTAAATTCATCTTCCATCACACCCACCTCTTCCGCATCACAATCCGACAATTTTCATGCTGTTGTTGCGATATCCACGGCGCCTCAAAATCCATCAGCCTCCGAACCAGCGTCACACCGCCGTCGCGATCCTGCCGCATCAAATACAACGCCATATAGCCCGCGAACTCCGCTCGCAAATCGATATTATGGCACGCGCGCGCCAGCACCTTGCTGGTACACTCCACCGTGTAGCAGTTCACGTCTATCCGGAAGCCATTCGCCAGGTACACGTCGACGGTCGTTTCGCGCGGCTCGGTGGACGTGGACTCCTGCTGGGCGCTGAGCAGGAAGCAGCGCAGCAGCTCCGACTTGGAGAACACCGGGTCCTGGCCGATGAGCTGGATGTAGCGCTCGATCGCATGGCGTCGCAGTTCGACCTGATGGGGCGTGAGGGGCAGGAGTTTCTTGTTGGGGAAGCAGGGCAGTGTCAGAGTGGGCAGCGAGCGTCGGAGCTGCTCGTTGAGACTGTGCAGTTGCTTGTAGCGCAGGCAGCAGTGGAAGGAGCCGTTGATGTGGATGTTGAAGCCCTGCGGGAGTGTGTGTGTGTGTGTGTAGAGGAGCGGATATGAGTTGAATGCGAGTGTGAGGTTCGTCCTTTTTTCAATTTTCAATGTGTGGTCTGTTATATGATCTGAATTAACGACCAACATTCATATATCGGCAGCCGCACGACTTCAAAAAACAGCCTACATGCATTTTTACTTTTACGTTCATATTTAGCACTCTTCCGAAGGTCATAGCTTCCAGAACTCCATATCTTCACGGCACAATTTCAATTAGATTGAAGACATGCCATGTCGATACTTACTTACTTACTTACTTACATACTACACACAGTACATATTCATCGCAGATTTCGACGACCGCAACTGGTTTTTTTGTCGATTGCACTGCGACGACGTTGCACGAAGAAGCACACAGTCGAATAATAATGCATCCCGAAAATCAAGTGGCTCAGTCGCTGCTGCTCGGATAAGCTGCGGCGGTTTGTGCCAATCAACGCAATACGCCTAATTTATACTTTTGTCGCGGCGCTCACACATATCGCACTCTGTCGTGTGTCTGTGTGCTGCTGCTGCTAACGACACGACAAAGTGGTTTGGATTGGCGCAGTGGATTTGCTGGTCGACGACAACAATCGCCGAGACACGACGTTCACATTTCGTACACACAATAATGATACATATTGCGATGCATATCGCGTGTCCGACACGTACGCACATATATACACACACAGCAATATTATTGGTCAAGTGTTGTCGTTGATAGATTCCACGCAATCGTCACAGCCACACACGACAGTTCGTAAAACGGGTGTAAATCATTCAGAGATCTACGCGTTCTCTGCGCGTTCCTCGATTGTGTGTGTTGGCGTAAACAAACCGATGAACGAGATAGAGACCCTCCCACATGCACAAACGCAACAACACATACAGGCACACAGACGATGAAACTGATAATCTTATCAGCCTGAGCACGCGTTGTCACGTCGTAGTGTGTGTGCGGTGTGTGTGTGTGTGTGAACAATTGTGAGTGTGTGATGTAATCTGATAACTTCCCCGCAATACGTCTAGAGCGAGTATAAATAGTTGCGAAGAAACAGTTATACACTTTGTGCTAAGCGCCTTGTTGCGATAAAACATCTGCCATCATGTTGGGGCGGTAATCTCGTTTGGTCGCAGAGAAGGGCGACTATTTCAGTTCAGCTGACGGCTGACGCTGACACACGATTGTTCAACCAGCAGCAAATTTGTGGAAATACCGGTTTGAATATTTTGCATCATCAAGTTTCACCACAAAGCAGCGCAAAGTAGTATATTAATCCGCAATCCGAACGACATGACGTAATTGCGTCGGCGTGTGGTCGCATTGCAAATTTGGTGCGAGCTGTTCAGTTCAGTATTTTTTGCGCTGGCGTGTTATCGAAAAACACGATTTTTTGTTTGGTGCGTGTGTGCATTGCGAATTCACGCTCTCTTGAACATGCGCGATGACCGCCGCGCGGCCACCAAACATTTGTTTACAGTTGTTTTTTCCCGAGCGCCAAGTGCCGCCGCCGACGCTGCGAATAATATACACTGCGTGCTATGAAAGTCTCTGATAGCTGCTCTCGCGCGATTTATATAATACAATTTGCGCGCACATGCCGAGGCAGAGTCGCTGTGTTCAGCTGAGTGAGTGAGTGCACTCGCCGGCGCTGGCGGAGCATTATCGGCAATTATCGTAAATCACGAGCGCACGCGGCCACGAGCGATGCGTGTGTGTGGTGTGTTTTTAGTATTTCACGTACACGCAACACCGCGCAGATATGGCAGCGCATGTTCGCGAAACACGCAGAGACTTAGCAGAGAGGTGTGTGTATATTTTCATTCGAATTCAAATGCTCGTGAATAATGCTCATGTCGTATTCATGTTATCTGCGTTCGGGCTGCAAAGCTGCAAAGAATCCCCACACACACACACGCATCGCATGTCGAACGCGGACGAGGCTTGTTGACGTCGTCCGCCGCGCCGCGCGTAGGTCGACAACCTTTACGATGCACACAAAACATTGGCACAGTCGTGTAGTGCTAAAGTGGGGTGGGCAGCAGCAGCAGCAGCAGCAGCAGCACCGTATGCAAGCATATAGCGTACATGTATAGAAAAGCTTTTCATGCAACCCATCATGTATTGCAACATAATCTACACGTGAATGCGTAACACAAATGCCGGTGTGGGTAAAGTGTCTACGTGATATGTGTGCTGTGTGCTGCATTCACACTCTCTGCGTTCACGTGTATATAAATGTTTATGATATGTAGGTGTATATGTTGCCTGCAACTCGTAATTTGCCATTCCGAAGTTGGACGGGTAATAATTTGGATCTGCGAGATCACAGAAAGTAGTGTCGGTCGGATGCTGCGTCATCTTACGTCTGATGATTTCTATATGCTTACCGTGAACGTTGCTCCAGACTTTCGACTGTCGAACTCGGCTGTGTCCGGCACGGAGAAATGCATCTTACTAGCTAGGATTATACTTCGTGGACAAAGTGTTGATGAATTGTCTATTTGTTGGCACACGTTCTAGCTGCCGTGCATATTGGCAAACAAAACGCACTCATTCACTCGCACACGCACGTACCACTTCGCGTCACGAGTTCAATTATTCTAAAAACAGACGTGCCCAGCCAGCACCGTGTGCGTGCGTAATTGAAAGTACGCGCGCCCGAGATCCCAGCACATACAAGATGCGCGAGATATATTGAGATCACGGCGGTGCTCGTCGCGTGTTGTTTTCGAGTGCGTGTGTGTATTTAGGGGACTGTGTGTAATATCTGCGATTACAGCGGCGGTACTCGTATGTATCTGTGTGTGTGTGTGGACGGGGTCAGAGGGAGCACTAATTTACAATTGCGGTTGGCACAAGTGTGTCGGTCGTTCACACAGAAGGAGCGCGACGATGAAATCTGTTCGCAATTGCCGCTGTTCGAGATTGCGTATTGCGTTCGCGTTTTTTCGCTCCCGACGAAAGCACGTTCACGCGGATGGACTGGCGTCGACGGACTGTTTGCTGTTTGTGCAATTGTGCGAGCAAAAGCGTACGTTTGCGTGTAGGTCGCGGTGTGGCGAGGGGCGGGTGTAGCTCTAGTGGTATTTCCAATTTGTGGAAATCGTAATATTTATGGGAATTATAATATCATGCATGCGATTACTTACGGTAATTGCAAGTGATTTACTGTGATTTCCTAATTTCTCACTGAAATCTGGAACAAAAGTTCATAAATTTTGGGCAATTTCCAGTGATTTTCTTTTATTTTATATAGAAATTTAGGAATATTTCCAGTGAATTATATATTTTTTTCAGTGATTCAATTTTTTTCCATCGTAAAATGTAAACTATTTCCGACGTGTATGTAAATTTACATATAATAGTAATTCCCAGAGATTTTTAACAGTAGACACCCCTCGTAACGCCACGGCGTTATTCCAGCATTATGCTTTCTCTTCGATATTACTCGGTCCCTATATGTCTCCAATCTAAATACTTTTTCGTTACTTTGTAAGTCTGATTTTTCTTGACACGATTCAATTTTTGTTAAGTTTTTTTTATGATGAAAATACCTATCATATTACTAGGCTCAAAGTCGAATACGACTCGGTCTACATGCTTGACATGCTGAGCGCGCCTCTCTTTCTTTCAGCGCGCAACAATAACAATTGCACTACAGCGACAACGCGCCTCGACCGCAGCTTCATGTGGTAGACCGAGTAGAATTTTTTTGTGTGGGGTGTCGACTGTTAAAGATAAATGCTAACATTTTTCGACGATTCCCAGTGTTGAAAGAAAATTCTTGGAAATGTACAATAAATTCTAACCATTTTCAGTGGTTTTCAATGATTTTTAGATAAAAATTCAACCGATTTTCGATGATTTCCGGGAATTAATATAATTTTCTTGATATTTTCAATGATTTCAAGTAATTTGTAATGATTTTATGTGATTTTTTTAAGGAAAACAATTGTGCTGAGTGCTAAATATAAGACGATATCAAAATGTATCAAAATGTATTATTCAACTTGTCTGGTTCGAAAACCCTGGTCGGGCCCTCGGTCGTGTGCGGTCGTGTGCGTGCGTGTGTGTGCATTGTTGTATGTTTACTATCAATGGAGCGACTGGAATACGGCCATGTTTGTGTGTGCGAGCGATGAATGTAAGCACGAGCTTGAATGGAGAAAGGAACGTCTGCGATTCATGAATGAACTACGCGAAATTACTTCTGGAGAGTTTGTACCACTGCGTAACGCCACCTGCATTCGAAATTGCAAACTACTCGGATCATCTGTGTCAGTTTTCAGTTTTTTAGTTTGTTTTCCTCTCGGTTTCCACGTGCGTCGCGTGTTTCGTGTTGCTCTTCATCAGCGGCTCGAATTCCACCGGAAAATGGCCAAGAAAAAGAACACCAAAGTGGCGGAGCGCCCCAAAACGCGCAAGGAACTGCGCAAGGACAAGCGCACCCAGAAAAAAGCCCAACGCGTGCACTTCCACAAGCGCAAGAAGGAGCTGAAGATCGAGTACCGCGAGCGCATCAAACAGCAGAAGAAGCTGGCCGGCAAGAAGGGCGGCGCCAAATCCGGTCGACCCCAGCCGGGCGCCCATGTGGCGGCACCGGCGCCCGACGAGGACGACATCTACGACCAGGCGGACATGAGCAGTGGCGATGAGTCTGATGATCCGAACATCCGTGGCTCGGACGACAGTGATGAGGAGATCGAGTCCGATTTCACGCTCAGCGACGACGAACTGGAGCAGAAGTTCGCGGGTCGCGTGAAAGCCAAGGCTCCAAAACAACCGAAACCGGCGCCATCGGAGCACGACAACTTTCTCGCCGGTCTGCAGAAGGAGAAGCAGAAACAGCGCAAGCTGGAGAAGGAGATGCGCAAGCAGCGCGTGAAGCAGCTGCGCGCCGCCAACGAGGACGAGGACAAGATCATCAGCAAGCTGGAGAAGCAGCTGAAGATCGACAAGAAGCGCGCCGAGAAGCACGTGCCCAGCATGTTCAACGATGGGCTCGAGTATGCGCTGGAGCTGTGTCTGCCGGAGAACATCCAGAAGATGTACACGGCGGCGAAGGAGGCGGCCGACGACGAGGATGCCGGTTCGGACGCCGGGTTCCAGGAGGATCTGGCGTTGGCGATGGGTGAGGTGGCGGGTGATTCGAAGAAGAAGCGCAAGGCGGCAGGGAAGACCGTTGCCGAGCCGTCGAGTAAGAAACCGAAGAAGCTGGTGGCCGAACAGCAGGTGGCCAAGGAGCGCGAGGCGCACAAGATGGCGAAACTGCGGAAGGTGGAGAACAAGTATTTCGATGCGAGCGATGAAGAGCTGGACTCCGGTGCGGATGAGGACGAGCGCGACGACGACGAAGAGGGGACTGGCGGTGAGAGCAGCGATGACCAAGTGCTGGAGGTGCACAACCAGCACAAGAAGAAGAAGGGTAACAAATCGGCACCGCTGCCCGTCGTCGAGTCGGAGGAGGACAGTGGGTCCGAGTTTGGGGACGAAGAAGATGAGGATGATGACGAAAGCAGCGACGAACAGGCGCCGACCAAATCGAAGAAAAAGACTAAAACTGACGATGACGATTTCGGCGACGATTTCGGTCTGCAGGACGATGAGAACGACTTTGTCGACGATGACAGCGATTCGATGGGCAGTGATGAAGACGACGAGGAGTTCAGCGATGACGAATCAGAGCCAGAAGAAGCCGCCAAGAAGCCCACGAAGAAGCCCACGAAAAATCCTCCGCCGAAGAAAGCGGCGGCTCGAGCTCCGCCATCGGACGACGACGATGAGGACGACTTCGATGAGGATGTGTTTGGTTTGTCGTCGGGTGACGAGGCTGATGATGGCGCTGCCGACAAGCCGGCGGCTAAACCGAAGGCCGACGTGTGGGAGGACATTTACGGGCGGACGCGCGACAAGGATGGCAAAGTCATTTCGGTGAGTGTTATATTGACAGCGAAAAATAACTATTTTTTACTTGATGAGATGGTTCAAATGCAAGCCCATTATTTTGATTAATATCTTGCCTTTTCTAGAGGCTAAAGTCGAATATCTGAAACAGTTTTAAAGCTTTTAAAACGTGTTTACCTCATTTCAAAGACAATTAATAATTCTCCGGTCTTTTTGTACGTGTTTTCTAATTTTTTCAATGTACAATTTCAATTTACAATACGGACCAATACTCCTCTCAAACAGACCAACACGGGTGCGCCCACCAAGTACGTGCCGCCGCATCTGCGCGCCCGCCAGGCAGCTGAACAGGCTGCCGCTACCGGCTCCACTGCCACCGGTCCCGCCCCCGACGACGATCCAGTCCGACGCGAGAAACTCCTGCGCCTGCGCAAGCAGCTCAACGGCTACATCAATCGCCTCTCGGAGGCCAACATGCATCGCATCGCAACCGACATCGAAACCGTGTACATGCAGAACGCCCGCCACGACGTCAACGACACTCTGGCCCAGCTGATCGACGCCTCCCTCGTCGGGCCCAATTTGGCCGCCGAGCGCACCGTCCTCGAGCACACGATGCTGATCGCCGCACTCCACGCGAACGTCGGCAGTGAGGTGGGCGCCCACTTCCTGCAGCGCTTCGTCGAGCGCCTGGCCGCCCAGCTGCCGACCATCGACAGCCTGGACGTAGAGGACAAGCGGCTCGATAACGTGCTGCTGGTGCTCTGCCACATGTACACATTCAAGCTGTTCCAGCACCAGCTGATCTACGAGATCCTCGGCCGGCTGACCGGAGGCGCGGACGCCGCCACGGCGCTCAGCGAGAAGCGCGTCGAGTGCGTGCTGCTTGTCCTTCGCTCCGTCGGCTTTTCGCTGCGCAAGGATGAGCCTCTGGCGCTGAAGGAGCTGATCTCGCAGCTGCAGCGCAAAGCCGCCGAGTCTGGAGATGCGATGCGCGACAATCCGCGCCTGCGCTTCATGCTCGACGTTCTGCTCGCCATCAAGAACAACAACGTCAACAAGATCCCCGCCTACGATCCGGCGCTGGCGGAGCACCTGCGCAAGATCCTGCGCACGATGCTGGTGAATGGCCGCTACGTGGCGCAGCTGAACATCACTCTGGACGATCTGCTGCGCGCGGAGACGCGTGGCAAGTGGTGGGTGGTCGGATCGGCGTGGTCGGGCAATGTGGACGACATTGGCGGCGGAACGGCGGGCGGAACGGACGCGGCCAGCGCCAAGAAGCAGGCCGGCTACGCGGAGGCGACGCGCTTCAGTGCGCAGATCTTGGAGCTGGCCAAGAAGCAGCGCATGAACACCGACGACCGGCGAAACGTGTTCTGCGTGCTGATGACCGCCGAGGACTATCTGGACGCGTTCGAGAAACTGCATCATCTGGGGCTGCGCGATCAGAAGATCATCGTGACCGTGCTGCTGCACTGCTGCCTCAGCGAGAGCGTATTCAATCCGTACTATGCGGTGCTGGCGCAGAAGTTCTGCGACTTCGATCGCAAGTACCAGCTGGCCGTGCAGTTTGCGCTGTGGGATCGGATTAGGGGAGTGGCGGAGATGAGCGCGACGCAGGTGCGCAACATGGCGCAGTTTATGGGGCATCTGATCGGGCAGGGCGGGCTGGCGCTGTCGGTGCTGAAGGTGGTGGAGTTTGGGGAGCTGGACAAGGCGACGATGCGGCTGGTCCGGCAGGTGGTGCTGGGCGTGCTGATGGGCGAGGAGTCCGTGTGCAGGCAGGTGTTCGGGCGGATTGCGCCGAGTGCGAAGCTGCGGGCGTTCAAGGATAGTTTGAGGCTGTTCTTGAATCACTTCATGCTGAAGGGGAGCGCGAGCAAGGCGGGGGTGCCTGCCAAGCAGATGGCGCTGCTGAGGGCGAGGATTCAGCTGGCGGATCGGGCGCTGGAGACGGTCGATTCGAGGTTGCAGTTTTGAAGTGCTTAGTGCGCAATGATAATATTGATAGAGCCAGAAGAATGTTTGTACTTGCGGTGGTGTATATTTCAGTATGGAGAATATTATATGTTTGTTGATGGCAGATCCAATCAGTGTGTGATAAAACGGGTTTGTGTGTTTGTGAATCGAATAAGAGGCCAACCCCGATTGGGATGTTCGGAACATTTTCATATCGAATGTTCATTGTGGAAAATTAACCTGGCTCGACGTGTTATACTATTTCCAAACTGTAGCATCCTTGTTGGATGACCCTGTATTTGTTATTGCTACCAAGATGATGAATACTGAAATATAGTGTCCAAGAAAAAACAACTACTATAAAAGTTCAACGATAGGAAAGTACATTTTGTCCCTGACATTAAGGATTTGGGAAGAACGAAGTCTATTGCTTAAAATTTATACAATTTGATTGTCAATCACAGTGAAACATTTAACTGGAAATTTGCATTCGGATCTTATCCTTGAAAGTCTTTGCTTTTGTTCAAAATCCTGCTTGCAGTTATAGGCCGATAGTGTATAGTTTTCACGCGTTCAAAGTCTACACATATTCAATCGCACTCAATCTACGGATAGCTACAACATCGTCGTGATACAAGATGTGCATAGAGATAGCGGCGCAAAATTGGAAATCAATTATTCTTCAGATTTATTTAAGAATGAACCGAACACCAAAAATGCAAAATACAAATTGTCCGCTTTTAGAATACTTATAAAAGTTAAACGAAACAAAAAGAAGTATTTCCACGTATCTGAAGTTGTCTTTAATGTAAAGCTCATCATATGAAAGATATGAAGATATTATAACTAGATGTTTTCGTAATATTCCACCCGAGTACTCCGCTTCATGTAAAAAATCAAGTCAGACATTTTTAGTTTCGTAATAACTTTAAAAAATTAAGAGCGGACAATTTTGGTTTGCATATTTGAAAAGCTGTTTAAAAGTTGTTAACTGACAGACTAAAAATAGATTGCGTCAGAATGCTAGTGCAATTTTGTATTTAAATAATTTAATAATTTAGGAACGGACAATTTTATGTTTGCATATTCGAAGAGCGGTTAAATCGTTCTTAGATAAAATATTACCGGAAGTTGCGTCGCTAACTTGATACACATTGATACAAGTGGTTTATAAATAAACTATGATCATATTACAACACATGTAAATTCTCACAGCTCTTCGACTTTGATATGTCGCTGAGGCAGATTTTTTGCAGTATCTCCTTGGCCAGGTGCAGAGACATGTGCGTGCGTGAGCTCTTCAGTTTGCGCCCTCCACCTCTCGCATTTGTGGCGTCGTTTTTCTGCGCCGCCGTTTCGGCGAACGATGCGGCCTTCTTGTCACGCAGCTCCTTCAGGCGGATCTGCTTCAGGATGCCGACGAGCAGTTCGTCGACATTGTGCTGAATGCCCGACGAGGTCTCGATGAACTTGGCGTCGCGCGACTGCGCCAGCGATTTGCCCTCGGAGGTCGCGATGACACGCGAACGCGCCAGATCGGCTTTGTTGCCCACCAGTATGACGGTTTTGTCGCGCGTCACATTCTCGCGCCACAGATAATTGATGGTCTCCTCGGCCCAGCGGAAGGAGTCGCGTTGAACGACCGAGTAAACGACCACGCAGCCTTGCGGCTCGTATGTGGACAGTGAGTTCTCGACCTGTGCAGCGGCAATACGAAAAGCACGTTGCAACATACATATTCATGATTTGTTTTTTTATAACACATGGGTCATTATGTCTCCGGTCTGAACATTAAGTAACGTTCTAAGTTCAATGTTTTTTTTTCAGAATTACTGTCTTATTTGTCCGTCCATAATGTACAGCAACATCGGTGTTCGTACGACCATTTTTAAAGCAAGCAACAAATGGATGATAGTTAATTAAGACAAAGGTGTACTAATCAAACCACTGTTTAAACGGTGTTTTGTCTCACCAAGAATCAGTGCTTTATTAACATTTAACGAAAATTTGTTTTTCAACCATTAAGGTTTGAACTTTTGGAAAATAAAAAAAAAACATACGAAAAATCGTTCCTTATGTGTTCAGACCGTAGATTTAAACACCCATATAGCTGCGTATTCAACTCACGCTCATTTCGGTGTTCGGATGATCGATAAACACCATTTCCGACTCGTCGCCGTCCAGCAAAATACTGACGGTCTTCTCGCCAAACTCGTCATCTAGCGAGGTAGTCCAGCATAATTATTGTTCAAGTAGCTGAGTGAGTATGAAACTGTATGTATGATTATTCCATGAAACCGTACCCAAACTAGCGTCGTAGGTGTGCATGTACTCGGAGGTCATGAACTGCGAGACCAGAGCGGTTTTGCCAACACCAGCATCGCCCAGCATCACGACACGGTACCTAAAAGTAAGTTTTAAAGTCGGGGATTTAATTTGTTAAATGGTCTCGCCGAGAATACCATATGGCTATGAGCTTTGTGCAGCGAATTATACATTTTATCCCGAAACCATCTCAGACAGTTGGGATCTATAAATTCTATGTAAGCTTTTGGGTACGCCAGCAGAGCATTATTGTATGTCACTGACATGATTTCGTGTGGCGCGCAGAGCGCAGAGGTTCATCAGTGCGGCGTTTGTATACAAACGCCGGATTGTATGCGGAATTCGTCTGCGTAATTTAGCACACCACACACATTATAGTATAACACGCACGCTTGGAGATAGGCCAGGCGAGATAACGGCTACTTATATACGCGAAATTCATGGTTGGTAATATGTCAAGTCATCGGGCTTGATTAATCGCTTCCAATAGCTCACACATTTTCCGTGTCCTATATTGTTATCACCTCAAATATTTCAGTGTTGGGGTTGGAATGGAGTGGGAGGATGGACGGCTGAATGAATTGTCTGATACAGACACGAAGCGCACCTGCGGTCTTTTAAAGTGAATAACGTGTACGTTATGTTCGAATAAATACAGGCTATCCGTACCGTAATGTGATTGGGCTTTGCTTTCTCTGCATAAACTGATAAAATACGAACAATATTTTTTGAAAACATATGCTATGGCGAAATGTGAGATATGAGCATTAATCGAGGCAACTAAAGGTTTTCTTCATAAAGATTCGAACAATCTCATTCGCGCCACCTTGTACAATACCTCGCAATACCAATACCACACATATTACTATTACTGACCTTGGTGCCGGTTCCGGTTCGTCGATGCTCTCGTCGTTGGTAGGAGACGTTGGCTGCGAGTCAATATTTGCGTAACCACCGCCACAGCAAGACCCATCGAAAGGTGAACGTTCACTGGCCCTATGGACGCATCAAAAATGGAACCAATCAACGGAATTGGCAAACTTCCGGTTGTCGCCATAGCGATTCACCGCTCTCCTACTATGTTGTAAATTTGCGGCGGGATATTAACACAAGGACTGGACTGACCTGCTGTTCGTAGAGTTGATGCTAGTGTTGCTGCGCGATCGACGTGAGATTATCGAGTCACCGCAGTTTACCACCGTTCCTTTGCTGATGCTGAACGTGCGCAGGCGATACAGGTCGTCGCTTTGGCGCGGATTGTACGGTCGCTCGGGCAGCGAGCAGACACGCGGCCGAACATGATCGGGTACTGGCAGCAAAGCGAGAAAGTGAAAATCGTATATACTTTTCATGAACACGCGCCCCAACGCCAACTCGCTGAAAACTTGTGGTTGCGGAATTTTCTGTACAATATTGATTTCATATATTCCATGCACACACGCATACGCGCACACACACGCACACACAACAAATGGTAAAAGGTAATGCCCATTCATACATTCGCACACTCTCTGCTGGGCCGGGGCTGGCTGGCACACACCGTCGTCACACACGCCGCATTTGATGTGTCATCATTAATCATGGGTGGCTGCTACCACTAAGCCGCCAGTTTCGCCCGTCGTTTCGCTCGTCGCTCGATGTAACACCCAAGTGTGTGTAGTGTGTTGTGTGTGTGTGTGTGTGTGTGTGTGTGTACAAACAGCGCGCGGCACGCGCATGGTATTAGCTAATTTGTGGTGGAATTTTGGCCAAAGGGTGGATCGGCGGGCTGGTCGTCTCTCGCGCACCCTTGAAACACACCTGAGAACCTACGCGCGCTTAGCTGGTAAATAAGAACCAGCCACATTAATTGCCACACTTGTGCGGCATCGTGCCATTTTTGCCGTTCGTCACGTCCATCACATCACACACAGAGTCCACGACCGTACCGCAATTCACTTAACCATAAACGACTTTTAACGTTGATTTTATTACATTACTTGGTATATATTTTAATCGAAATCCAGCTGCGAGCAGGCGAGTGCTTGCACAGCAACGCATCGAGCGAAGTAATCGCATGATGCGATGACGCTTTGCTGCGCACTCGACATCGGGCGGACGACATGGGTCGCCTACCTGAGCGAACAGCATGTGGAGTGTGTGTGTGTACGTTCGAACTACGTCCATATATCACGAGATTTTATTAGCCTACGACGCGACTATTGCTCTTTTTATACATATTTGTATATACACTGGGTAAAAAAAGTCACCGGGCAGTCGTTTTTCTCGATTTCCCAGGCCCACGAAAGACTTTTATTAAAC
>JANTBZ010103191.1:0-17067 GCA_024741255.1 Exechia fusca | reverse complement strand
TATTCATATTCCAGTTGCATTTCTCATAGTCTGGCTACATCTACAGAGAAACACACATACACGTGCACTGCACGCAAACACTCACTCAGATACAATTTCATTTAAAAGCTTGCGCTTCGTCACAACGGCAAGAACACATGCGACTCATCGCAGTAGCACAACAGTGCTAGGCATTATTTACCAAATCAACGCATGTGTGCGTGTTGTGCGAACGTGTGTGTGTGTGTGTCTGTGCGTGTGTGCTCGCGTGATGAAGAACCTTGTTATGTTTTTGTGTTGGTGTCTATGTTGGTGGGTGGTTGTTGGGCTGGCTGATGAGTGGGTTTGAGTTAATGGTTAGCGTGTTTGTGTGTGTTCGTGTGTTGTGTTGGGTGTGCGCGGTCCTGATTTGCCGTGTTCGTCGTGTGCGACTATTAATTGATACAAACACACGCCTTGATGTCGGCCTCGCAAAGTCAACACACACACACGAACATGAACACACATAAACCCAGGCCGATATTCCGACCGACACATTCGACGACGTATCAATAGTAACCACACACGCACACACATACACACACATGGATCCTCAAGATGCGCTCGCGCCTGAGCAAACACTTCTCCGAAAACATTTTGACAATCTCTCTCATCTCAATTCTGGGTGATGTGCTAGTATTTGTTTGGTCTCCTCTGTCTGTGCCTATACGTTCTCATGCCCCATGTTTGTTGGCACGATGTCTATTGCAGATTATGGATTAGATTAATTGGACCCGGAATATCAACCGCGAGCGCGCACACACACACACACGCGAGCCGTGCCGAGATCAGCAGCAGCAGCGCCGCCGAACCGCACCGAACTGAACCCACAGCCCGAACCCCTGAAGTCCGCCTCCGCCACCGCCACGTATCCAAATGCAGCGCGGCCGGTTCGTTTGCCAACTATGAGCTATTCGCAAGGTATGTTTTAGTGCATACATATATGGATGTGTAGCAGTGTGTGATGTGTGTGTTTACATTTCATTAGTATTTGAAGATCAAATGGTAAAAGTCATCCCATCATAATCCACTCGCCGAATTCAATCAATCCCTCGACTGCTGGCCTATGTGAAATATTACTTTTCTGATTAAATAGAGATAGCAGCATACAATACAACAATACACATGGTATTCGAGGAGGATCGAGAGTGCGTGCGTGTGCGAACGCGGATTCATTACAAACCTATAATCTTGATAGTAATATGTCATTTCGGCATGTGCGCACTCCCCTGCACTTACGACTGCACAACACGGGCACACACACACGCACGCACATATGATTCGTATTAATACGTCAATCCGCCTTCGAGAGAGAGTGTATTTTTTCCACACAATTGCGGCCCCTTTTTGGTAGTCGACTTACTGCTGGCTGCTGTGCGATATTCGGGGAATCGATTTTGAAATGGATCGAATGATGTCGACATGATGAATATTTTGAATTCTAGCCGATGTTGCAACATCTTGACTTTATTGCAACCAGATCTAATTAATTAACAGAAGAAGTGAAATTATTATTTTAGTAATAGGTCTATTGAAATCCTTTTTTTTAATACAAAATTAGAAGGGTGTAAACTATAGTGTAAACTATAGTGTGAACAATTAATTATATCAATAATAAGTGAGCAAACGTCACTTTCACACGTATTGCATTTTCTACATTTTATTATTCACTGTCGTCGTTTACTATCATCTAGGATGCTCTCCTATTCATTTTTCCGCTTATTCTCTATACCATTTTCTACACAGTTTTCCCACTTCATGGCATTATCTTCAGATTGTATCGAACCAACATTTACAAATTATGCTTCATTCGAAATATTCTGCCGCAACCTTCCAAACGGTGTCGTATAATATGGCCAGCTGCGTGCTTCTGATTTCTCACAACATATAGATGCAAATGTTAACAATCTATCGATATTCCTGACAGCCCTAATTCCACTGTGTACTCACGTGCACACAGTTCACATTTCCACATATAAGAGTTATAAATATCTTACTGACGCCGATTCCAGCGCAACTCTCCCACAACACGTAATCCGAACGAATCAATTCAATAATTTGCTACATTTAACTGGCCGCATTCGACGCTTTAACCGAGTCTACGTCGTCCATAAGCCCTCAACATATTATATTTTGTCGCACTGATCGCTGCACACCCGCACACACACGCGCACATATGATTTGATTTAGTATTTCGATAGCCGAGCGCGGCATTGCACAGCGAACAGAGAGGGACACGTAAACCAGCAGGGATGAGTGCACGTAATCTCTGTTCCGCTGCTGACTTTTCCTGTAAGTGGATTGATTCCACGCGCGCACACACACACACACACACTCATACACTTACTTTTGTGCGATGGCCGGCGCACAGATAACGCTCGAATTCTTCGTTCGCCACGAGGCACGAGGCACGAGGACGAAAGGTGGAGGGTGTGTAACATCGATTTAAATCGCCGACACCAGACCGCACATATCGACCATATGCTCAACACTTATTCGGCATCGCGCTCGCTATCGTCAAACTATCTGGCTATAAATCATTTTTCCCTCAACGTGCGTGTGCGATCCACGTAAACGTTAACAATCCAATATCTACAATCTACAACATGTTGACGCTGGTGTGCGCTGAAGAGCCGACGAAGATTTAATCCCTTGACGCCAACTTATCAAAAACCATCTCAGCGATTATAACCGCACGTAGGGAACAATCTGCGTGTGTATGTGATCAGATGTCAACATTTCCCCCGACCAGCGCTCGTCGTCGTCGGTGGCGGCTCTGCTTGCATTTGGGATTTAACGAATTTCGTGTATGCGTAATGTTGTTCGCGCACCCGCTCGAACAGAGCACACATTTCGAATGTACCGACCGACGCGATGGCGAACAACGTAGATTCTTAATTAAACAAATAAATTTCGTTAATTTGTTTGATGCGTACGGCGCGCGTTCGCTACCACTTACGCACACACACACACACGCACACCTTTCGACACGAAGCGAAAGGGGTCTTCGTTGGAACTCTCTCGCATACATTATGCATTATTCTGAATTGATAATGTGCCGAGCGGAACGTGTTTGCGCCGTATTTGCCGTACGCCAAATTGGCCACGGCGCCCCAGAGACCCAACGTTCCGGTGGCCCGACCGAATTTCTTGATTTGTGTCCGTTCCGCGTCCTGCGACCGGGCACGAGCCGACAATAACACTTATGCTTGTTCTTTTCATGTTAATGGGTGCGAGCGAGCGCCGTCGTGTTTGTATGTTGCTCCGTGCTCAATCCCAGGCGCCCGATTCAGCAGAACTTTTGACTCCTTAAGCCAGCAGCCAGCGGCTGGATTAGTCCGGTGTGTGCGGAACAATTGCCGGACACTAATCGGGCGAGTGCGCACAATTCGGACACTCCGGCGGACAATCACGCACACCCGAAACCATTACAAGTGCATTCTGATCATTAATTTACGTCGCATCGTCGCATCGTCGAAGCGCAGGGCGACATAGTACTACACATACGTTGAGACCAGCACACGAGCAATTATAGCGGCACGCAGCGTCTCTGTGACTGCGTTCGGATGCTCATGCTCAATGGTGCTCGGCAACGGCGAGAGTACGGGGGAGGGAAATTTGCTATGGCATAAGCATGCGCACAATCGGATAGAAGTCGGGTTGGAGACAGTGCGTGAGGGACGAGTGGCGACAGTAAAGGCGTCGTTTGTACACATCAGGCCCGTATTAGGACAGGAATAACGAGAATCCGTAATATTCAATATTTTGATTATGAATAGAAGGTAAAGATTTCACAGAAAACACTCGACTACTTCAAGGCTCTGGAAGAGTTGATTTGATGATGAGATTAGCATTCGATTCTCATAAATTATGTTGATATGTAATATTTTTTCAGGAATTGGTCAGCAATTGGTCAGCAATACGTTATCTAGGAAGACATTTCAAGATATTGCCAGCAGGTGGCTCAGGACTCGCCAGTCGATATTTATTATTCTACGAACAACACATATTTCAACTATATTTAAGTCTATTTGAGAACGTAAATACGCATATTCGAAGCTTCGATCCAATGACTCCAAAATTTCTTTAAAATGTTATTTTTCGAACGTTTTTATCTCAGCATTCTTTCGATTTCGTTCGATAGAGTCCCATAAAATCCGCAATATCATATTCATGGAATTGAGCTCCTCAGCACTTCATGTGTTCGATAAAATGCTACATTTTTGTTCAGCTTCGACTTCAACACACCCCCGAACTCTACGCCACTGACATCTTCCGCGCGCCCGCACACAGTCGCCTTGTGTGGTGCAATGTTCGTATGTGTGTGGTGCAATGTACCAAATTGAATAATTAGAACATTTCCATATTTCAATTTGTAATTAGGGGTTAAGAGGCATCGCGTTGCTGCAGCGCAGCGTCAACATGCGCATGCAAATCCGGGCTCGTCGACATGCGCCTGGCATCACCAATGCGCGCCGTATAATGTACACAGAGTCTGGTGGTGTCGCTGCGCCACCACCACGACCCGTGTTGCGTGAAGCCTATGATGCAGAGGGGGGCTGAACGCAACCGCTTTGAATCGCAACGCCCGAACATGCGCATTTAGCATGCATCGTTAATTCGATTTTATTTATAATTTATGTTAAACACATATCCGACCGGCGCCGTCGAACGTCGAACGTGGTGGTGTGGCTGTGGTCGCCGTGGCGGCCGTGTGTGGTGGCGGAATAATTGCAGTTCAATTGCAGCGAGCCGGGGTGTGCACCAGAAATTGCAGTAAATTTGCAATGACAATGTTGAAAATCATCTGCATTGAGCATACACAACCTTGAGCAAACGAATCTGTGGCGCGTGCTCTGTGCTCAGGGTGATTATTTATTCAGGACACAACGAACACGAGTACGCTTCTCTCTCGTTCTCTCCATCTAATTCGGAATGTGCGTGTTTGTGTCGCCCACCCCCACCCATCACTATGTTGCAAATAGTGTTTGTAATTTCAATATTTGTTTAGAGCGTAATCCTTGGCAGACACACTCGAGGAGTCGCCTCGCCTCGACGACCCGAAACCGCACTGACCAAAGGCCGCCACACACTTAGACATCCACACACACACATGCTCGCGCAGATGTAACCGCAATTTTAATATGAAGGGATATCCTTCAGCCATTCAGCAGACTGATCCCGGGCGACACGAGGGCTGACGACCAGTTTAATTTCACAGCCAGAGACCCAACGACAGCGGCGGCGGTCGCCCAGAGTCGTTAGACACATTCGGCGGTGCGCGGGGGGTTGAATTCAATTTTTGGCCTACGGTCGACGTCGAAGCGTTTCGGGCAGCGCTCGCACTAGAGCGGGGTCCCGAAGTTGTGTCAATAGACACGCACGCACACACACACACACACCGAGAGGCGTGCGTTGGTGTGTATGTATTTACATAACTAACCGGAGGGCGGTTGGCCACAAACACATGCATAATCTCGAATTAACACCCCGTTCGGATGCAAAACGCAAAGCAGCGACAGATATGGTAAAGGCAACACATACAAACACATATGAGGGACACATCGCGCCACACATTGCCGCCACAAATGCAAATACGCTGCCGGCAGCGAACTCGACATAGAGCCACCCGCTATGCTTTGCATAGAACACAGACACGCACACCCGAAACGTAGTAGTCTGTACGCAAGCCAAGTATCGAAATGTTTATGAAATGATTTTTGATGCTGTGCTCTGACGCGACGTCGGCGGCGTGCAAATATTCGGTCGCAAAACCGCACGCCAAAATACATATAATAATACAGTGCGCGCGCGCATTGTGAGTCCATGGGCTGCGAGCTGCTGCAGGGGCTCAATATGAAGTGTACAGTGTATAGTGTGTGCACTGTGCATTATACACCACTCGAGAACATAGACAGTGTGCAAAATAGACAAATGCATTTTAATATATTCATGGCCTCAAATTGAATATACTTGCCAGTGTGACGACGCTGACAAAGACGACAGTACATCAGCAGCAACACAGCCAACTTGCAGTCTGATGATGGTGGCGGAGGCGTTTTCAGTCTATCTCTGCTGTATGTGTTCAATACCAGAGCGCCCAACGGATTATACAACTGTGTGAGTGAGTGTGAGTGTGCTGCTTCAACCCGAAAACTTGCTTCATTTGGCTGCTGTTTTCGTTGCCATCGTCGCGCCTGCGAATGTGCAGTCGAATTTATTATGTATGTACCAGTTCTACAACCTTAGAACAGGGGTTTTTCATCAAAATTCAAAGCGCGTTTACAGGAAGAGTAATTGAGAATTCATATTAAAATTTGTGTCCATCGTTAGCTACACCTTTCTCTCATTATTATTGGAATGTATGGATCGATCCTAGAAGCCCCTTACTTTTCGCTGAGAAAACAATCCATCGACCCCTTTTTCCACTCCTTCGATTGTCTCAAGTTGCAGACTTGGCAGTGCGTGTCTCATCGATTGGAATTAATCTTTATCAGAAATCGCAAGGTCAAGTTATTACAACGGGGAAGATAAGAGCACATCGCCGAACGAAGGAATCATTTTGGATATATGCGCACGAAAAATTCGCATGGAATGATGGTGAAAAATCATTTTTTCCAAGACTTCGGTAAATTTTCCTCTGGTTTCGATCATTTATATGGATTTAATTCTATGGATAAAATCTTCAAGAACTTAACTTTCTTCTAATCCAACCATTTGACATGAACCATAGACCATAGACATTGTCGTCCTTTCACTCTTGTAATCGAAATCGATGGAAGTCTTGTCTTGTCGATATCGATGATTTCCGCGACTAGGTTTCTCAAAATATAGGTATCATCTTCCAATCGCCAACTGAAATCCATTGCAAAATTTTTCACAACAACATCGTCATGTTCAACGGGATCTTGAAGCTGAATGTCAGACCCTCCCAATGACATGTTCCAGGTCCATATAAACAACCACACAAACCGTATGTCTACTGATGAAGTTGTAGAACTGGTATAGTATATTCGTCGAGAGTCGTCTCGCAGCGTAAATGAAGACGCACCAGCTGATGAAATAATATTCACATTCATTAATACACATCGTATGAGTGCGCTGCGCTGCGTCGAGTGTTTATTGATTCGTCAGTGCGCTCGCGTTCCGACAAAATTGCTGACGTTTCTGCAGACTTATGACACAACATTGATTGCACTGTTCCATTCGCATGCATGTAATTACAAGTCGAAATCACTAAGCACGCGACTCGATAGCGCGAAACGCGGCGTCAAGGACAAAGTTGAAATTGCTTTTGTGCCGCGCACGCGCTTCGTTTACATATATCGCTCGCCGCCGCCGTGTCCGAGCGCATTTTTTTGCACACGCACGCCAACGACAAACTGCAACATGAAAATATATACAATCTGCGGCCGGCTGCTGCTGGCAGGCGGGCAGGCAGGCAGCTACGGAGATTTCCATCTTGTTACGTACAATATATGCATTTACACACGCGAGCCGTCGCACTTTGCCTAAATCGCCGGCGGCTTAACGCGTCGCGTGGCGTCTGTGCGCGCGAGTGGTGCGCAAATGCCGCGCGCTCGTATTTTGCATAAACCGCGCGCTTGCGCGAGTCTATTCGCACTTGCTGCATGCTCCGTTCTCTTTTTCGCCTGCGTTCGCCGGCGTGCGCTTTATAAGATTAATAATTAAGATAAAGTAGCTTTTATGCAAATTCGTTCAACTTTACGCGCCAACGACAATGGCGCGGGCGGACGAAGCAGCACGGAGCGGCACACGTGTGACACTCGCACACTTTGCGTGTGACACCGGCGCGCGCGCGTGCGCCCGCTGAGGAGCTCAGGAAATCGCACCGCATGCGGTGTCACGACGACGGCTTTGACGGCGTTGCCGGCCGGCCGGCCGCATGGTCTTGTTCCCATACGCGCGCACTCCGGAAACTTCATTTATCATTTATACTGCGCCTGTGCGCCTGCGCCTGTGCCCGGGCAAGGAGAACTATGCTGCCGTCAGTGGCGTGGACAGAGAGGTCTTTTGGGTGTTAAACACCCCCAGAGCCCAGAAAAATTCAATTAATTGAACTGAAACAAGATAGAATGCTTGTTTTTCCAGGATTCGAGTCAATCGAGTCAATGAATCCACATTGGTTGGCCATGTGGGGCTATCATTCCATCAACAAATTTATATTTGTGCTCATAAACAACTAAAGTGAACTAAGCATCAATGAAATATCGCTTTTTATCCAATGTATTGATCCTAGAATACGTACGGAAAAAAATCAAATCGGACCATCGGCCGCAAATTATGAATTTTGAACAGAATTTCAACTTACTAATTCGTAATGAAAATACGACTAAAGTATGGTTTTTGATTCATGACTTAAATGAAGAAAGGTGTTCTTACGTCGAACATTTCATAACACACCAAAGCTACGCCACTGGCTGCCGCACATCGTCGTCGTTGGCGGCAGCAACACGCCACATGCAGTTGTGCTCCGCGCAGCACACGCGAGACAACACGCAAAAAACACGACGACCAGCCTAGCATGACGGGAAAAAAAGAAAGCAACACAAAACCCGGTACAAATCGGCTCGTACCAGGCCCAGGCCTCGGCGAGAGTACGGCAATCTGTCGCGCCAGGCCGCGCAAATCCGATAACGACGGTTTAATCGGCGAGCAGCACACAAGTGCTGCTGCCTCCGTCGCCGTTGGGCTGTAATGCACATTTTTAATTGAACGATTTATCTTCCGTGAATTGAGAGCGAGGAGCGAGGCCTCACGGGGCACGGGACAAGGACGTTAACTGACCGTCGCCAAACGCCAAATGGGATAACAAAACGCGCGAAATACGCGAACGAAATACAAAAATACCGAGCCGATCTGAACGACGCATTTTTCGGGGCTGGCTGGCGCATTGCGAGCTCTCTTTGTAAGGGTTTATTGGATTCCGAATTCAGTGAAATCCAGCGAATTGTGTGTACCAGTAACGATGCGTCTTCGTGCGCGCCTCACACACAGTTCATTAGGCACACAAAGGCCAATACACAACATATATAGACTCCACACGGACTGACTCTGACTGACGCGAACATCTTCACAGTGTGTTTGTATGTGTGTGTTCTTGTGGCAGCGCTTTCGCCTATTCCACGTGTAGGTACACGCACGCATGCGTTGCGCACAATACGATTTGAGTGTGTGTGTGTGTGTGCAGGCGCGCATTATAACCCCCAAAACATGCGCACCATGCGAAAAGTATGCACGCGAAAAAACATGCAAATTCGCATACTTCGCATACCCTTCGGCGGTTGATTGTGTGTGTGTATTCTGCCGACTCGTCGTATAATGGCGCCAGTGTGTGAGTGTGTGAAACATGTGAGTAATCGTGTGTGTGCGTGCCAGTCAGGGAAAAACACACACACACACATCACCTTGCGCGCATATCGCAACTGCTCATCTCATTCAGCCAAATGATGCGATTTTTTCACCGATATTCGTGCGAGTGTATTCGTGTGCCAGCCGTGTATTCGTGTGTCAGCCCAACTCTTTGCCCAGCTGTGTGTGCGTGAAAGCACTTTACATGGACGCGTGCGCGTGCTGGCGACCCTGCTCGGTATTCCGGCCTCATAGTGCCTGCGTATAGTAGTTGCCATTACGTCATTCACGTCAACGACGACGAGCACTCGCACTCACACATCCAAACGAAAGCATATAATTTAAATTTGAATGACTTTGTGTACGCGTGCATTGTGAATGCGAGCGGATGGGCGCGCGCGCATTCAACACGCACACGAACACCGGCGTCGCGAACACATGAAAAGTAAAATTCAGCCTGAATCCGCGCATTGACACACACACACACATGTGCTCCGTCGTCGTCGTCGTCATCGCGTGTTTGTGCATCGCACAGTCGGGTCACGTCCGCAACAAAACATATTTGTCTCTCACTCACAATCTGCACGTCGCCTCGCGCGTTGCGCGCATGGAAATTTATGACAAAACAAATGAATAGATTTTCTTTATTTCGTCGTGCAGTACCAGTGCTCGACGACGATGACGACGACGAAGCCTGCGACGTGCGCACGTTGCACGTTGATTTTTAGCGTGACGCGCACATGTGCTCGCGCATGTGAGAGCGTTCACTCTCAGCAGCGATGCACATGCACATAAATGCAAATGAATCGACGCCCCGGGCTCCGGCGTCGACGACGACACGACGACGACGTGAGTATGTATGTGTGTGTGTGTGGGAACGCGCTTTGATTGTGCTCGTCAGTGACAAGCGAGAATGCTGCTAGCGTGATCGACGATGGTGGTGGCGGAGGCGGCAGCAGCACCGATGACAGCTCGTCAGCTCCTCCTCGTTGCGTGGGGTCGGGCCCGGGCTGAGGTGAGGCAACGACTCTCGTTGCCGACATGCCAATGGATCGGGCATGCCGCCACGGACCTTCCAGCAGGAAGGTCGATGTCGTTGTGAGTTAGAGTGGGCCGATTTGATTTATTTTGTCGAGATTATGAGAGACACTCTAGTGTGAGGAGCAAAGGACTTCACATTTTTGTTTCTGCAGCATATCCCTTATTGAGAACCATAGATTCATCCGTTCAGTTGAGCAATGGATTCGATATGCTTAATGTTTGTGCACAATTTAATACTGGTATATAGTTATACTCGTTAGATCAGCTAGGCGTTTTCGTCGATCGCGTTGAAAGCTGCTACATACCATATTTTGTAACACTACACGCCAGCCAAAAACAAACAATTTTTTTTTAAGTCTTCAGTGACCTTAGTACGAATGTGTACATTATTCCGAAATGACAAATTCCGTATCTTTCGCACGTTCATAGTTATATCTCGTTTCATAGCATACATACAGTAGTAAAATTCATTAACAAAATATGGCCACATGAATTGTCAATAATTTATGTTTTGTGAAGACTCTCCTATGTTAAGTAGTTGATGCACAGATGACTCATAAAAATGTTTTCTTTAGGACGATTTTTGTTTCTAAAAAATGCACTTATAAATTGCTAAAAAATGGTTAGAACAAATCTGCAAAAGGTTTACTTTTTTTTCTTCATGTCTATTCGATTATATCCGGTCAAACAATCTTATATCGATAAACATCTATGGATAAATACCAACGTTATTGGAAATCAATTAGGTGGGACCTCTGTGCTTTTTATTTTATGTCATTATGACGCGTAGTGTAATTAGACACACATTAACTGTCAAGAGTCATCGGACGACAATAAGAACGTATGAAAACGCATGTTTCATTTATGACGGACAACATTTCCAATAGTTCTTTCGATAACTACACGCGTTGAAGCCTTAGCTACAATATTACGGAAAAACTCGTTCCAAACTGGTTTTATTGAAGGATGTCCCTGATTTAACTACCCTAGATTCTCAGTATAATTTAGTGATTGATTCAATATGGTCAAAGTTTTTAAAATTTGCAGGAAAATATTTGTTTGGTTTTTGTTAAGCGTCTTTGACGAACGCGATTTCATAAAGAAATATGATTTGGGTTGTCTTGGTGTTTTCGACAGCTGCTACATAAAGCGAATGATAGTTCTTAACACGTAACGGACCGCTTGATGTTGCTGATGCGCGATAATGTCCTACATGATACGGTATCATTAAACCGTGTTTCACTGCTTTAGGCCACATCTATTGAGAAAATTCAATGTCTGAGATTTTTCGAATATTTGTTTCTATCATTTTTCCATATTGCACATTTTAGAAATACAACAAAACAAGAACAAATGAGGCTGGGGGTTACGTGTTAATACCATAACATCCTTTTATCGTTATTTGCCGTAAAAATGTTGTGACTAAAAAGGATATTCGCAAGATTGCGGTTGCACTAGTTTCTCTTTAGACTGATGAACATAACTTTTCATTAGTGTTACTAAAACGATGTTCGTAAGCGATTGAAATATATTAATTTAAGTTTGCGTTTTTCTTCATCAATTTTTACAATGCGAAGTTACCCGAAAAGAAAGTATAAGCCTGTGGTACCTTATCCTACAAACCGGCTTCAATCTATACCCAAATTTAACATGACAAAAACTCAGAAAAACGGCCCATCCTATTGCGAGTGCCAGGGCATCGAGGCACTCACGTACCATGTACCCACTACCCACACACTCGCACACACACGATGTGCAAATCACGTATCACCGGCGCACGTTCTGCGCCACGAGGTCACGATCTATCCGAACGCGCAGCCCGAGAGCGCAAAGTGCAGCTCGAGTGCACTTTCGACGACGACGACGTCGACGAAGACCAGCCAGCCAATGTGTCGGGGTGGACATCTGTCCGGTTTCGGTTAATTCGCAATTTATTGCACCTCAATGTCGGTTGACTGACGCTCGACAATTATTGTCGACTGACTGCTAGCAACCGACCCTGCCCTGCAACGGCCACCAAGGAGCACAGAGTAGTCAATACCGTGTGTGTGTTGGTCGATTGCTACAATGATGGTTGTAACAACTTAATTAATTCCGACACATAATCCAGGGGAGCCAGCAGCAGAGCCAGCCATGCAACATCTCGACGTCGTCTCCGTCGTAGTCGCATATACATTGGCACCTCTTTGTTATTACTAATCATCGTCACCGACCGCAATTTAATGTCATCCCCGTAATCCGCAAGTAAACGTACGATGACGCATGCACACTCGCACATCGCACACATGAACCAAAGCGAGCGCACATGTGCGAGGGAAGCTATTCACGCCATGTATGCTCGATACGAACAGATTGGATTTCAATGGTGTGTATAGAAGGGCGACAGTGTTCACCCTCACATGCACAAGCACAAGCTATCATATCTCTATGATTTTCGGAAAATACTATACGTTATGTTGGTATGACGCACAATGTTCGTGCAAACATAGTACATGTTCGTGGTCCGTAAAGATCGTTATCAATTATGTTGTGCGTGTGTGCGGTGTCAAGGTGTGAATTACGCCATCGGCACATTTCGGCCACGAACCAAACAGATCGTTAAACGGATGATACAATCGTCGCCCACACACACACACACACCTTCAATTACTTTAGCCATTGTCCGCGATGGCGGAAAAGTTTCCGGCGTTGCTGCAGCTGCCGAATAAAAGCAAAATATTTTGTCCTGTTTATTAAAAAGTTTTCTCATCGAAATTCTCTTTCTACCTCTTCTCTACCGGCGTGCTCTCGGACTTGCGACTGCGGCGGAATGTGTCACTTTAAAAGTTTCTCTTTGTGTGCGTGTATTCTAGCCCGTCCGGCACGCTGGAAAATAACAAATAGCATCGCTGGCAAAACAAACTCTATTGACTGCGCTTTAAAGTCAGTCAGTTGAATAGATGAAAAGTAAACGTGTGCACAAAGACGCGGCGCACACGCACAAAAGATACCTTCATTATCTAGTTAGCCAATTTCGTGAAATGCGCGCACATCGCAATTTCGTATAAGTGAGCGCATTTCTCGACCTCAAGCATGCGCCTGTATATGAATGGAAGCGAGGGGCATTGCTCTATCATTTCTCTGTTTCACGCTCATCCGCACCAATCGTTGCCATTAATAATGTGCTCAGAACGAAGATGTGCGTGCCGTTGTACGTCAGAGAAGCAGAAGAAGGTTGCGGGCGCTTTGGTCCCGTCAAATGAGTCGGCCTCCGCCGCCGCCGCCGCCAAACAAACGAAATGTAATAAACCAAAAACTTCACGCCGCCGCTCAACGATCGTCCTCGCAGTTGAGCGGCGAGAGTTCTGTGTGTGTGTATGTGAATGCGGCAAAATATTATAACCGAAATCTGATTATGGCACCCCAGCCAATTAGGGATAAGTTCTCCGTTTCACACAGAGGGCAAGCACAGCACACACACACACACACACAGCTCTCATCGTCTGGGCGGCGGCGGCTGGGGCGAAAAGTGTACACCTAATATCTAGATACATATTCTCATTAATTTATTTACGACCGAATACGTCTCGAAGAGGTTTTTGGGTCGTTTGTGTGCGAGGCGAGAGCCTATCGCACTGTCCGGACGTGGCGTGAAGCGATAAAAGAATTATCTCGATTGCTGTCTCCGCATGAAGCCTAATGAAGTCAACGCGCGGACGAGAGCTCTTCGGTCCAGTTATACTGAAATTTTATTGAGTCAATCACAAACGCACACGTGCGTATTCGAATTAAGTGGACGTGTACGGACACTGGGTGTATAGGGTAGTTCATTGGGTGGATTTTCGAAGGGCAAATCATTAGTTTGTCGAAACTTAGATATTCAGAGCATACAAACGTACGTTTTAGGACCCTCGAATAGTGGTTAAAAAAGAGTAGACTGAACGAAGGTATAAAACCGAAGCGGACGAACAAGCATATGAAAAAAATCGTGAGAATGATTACACTATTTTCGCTATTGAAACTATACTTGATTTGATAACGCATTGACGCATTACGTGTTTCATGAATTTTTAGATTTTTGATTAAATATTATGAAACGAGCTGAATCGCAATTGTTTTACCAACAGTTTAAAAATCAATTCGATGATCTTATACAATTATGAATGAGGCCTAATAAATGAAAAAAAAAAATCTAGACATAGTGGAAATATAGAGACAAAATGGGTATAAAACGTAAAAAAGGGTGAGAAAGGATTACAAAAATGGGGATAAAAGTACTGTTCATTTGAATCGTACGGAAACGTGACGTGTAATCATTGTTACAAATGTTCTGTTGGATTAAAAGGAAAGATAGTGATTCACCTATAACTTTCGGGCATATATAAATTGAATTTGGTCAATATCTGTGGCCTAAAATATCAAAACACGGTTTAAATGATATCAGATGATGTTGGACATTACTGTGCATCAGCATCATCATATGAAAACAAATATGTTGAACCGTTCATGGCATAGATGTTTTGTACGAAAGTTTGCCATAACAGCCACAATAAGTGTTGAATTTTTCAAAAATGTGATTATACTCACAAATGCGTTATAAGAGTCGTAATAGCCTTAATGGCACTTGTAAATTTGTTTAGCATATTTAAGTTATTCGCGCTAAACATTTACATTTCATAAAAACACGGGTTCTACCGTATCGAAGATTGAAAAATTGAATTTTTAATGCGATTTGTTAAAGTATTCTGAAAAAGGAAACAGTATTTCAATACAATGCGTCGTTTAGCAATACCACTGATGTCCCGATCGATGGCCCTAGGCCTCGTTGACAATGTCCCTCGTTTTCATGAATAAGTGAAAAATTGGACTGTTTCATAAATCGCTTCAAAAGATTACCCGATGTAAGGCCACGAAATTCGGATGCAGCTGTTTCTCTCTCAAAGTTGGACGAAAACGGCGGGAGGAAGGTTGTACACCTAATAATAAAACAACGAATAGGACTAATTTGACAATTCCATTCTCCAATGAAATCAAGAATTGTTCATAGATTTTTCACAATTCTTCCTTCGTAAATGCTGTTCTTCATATTGAAACACCCTTTATAAATGTATGCGCTGTTAAACAAACGTAACACGGCACATTTGTGAAGCAATCTCGTTCGCTCCTCTGCCGACGACGACTTTGCCCAAATACGCACATTATTCAGCACCCACGACCGACACTTTCGACTCGACTGATTAATGTCCTCAATTAAGCGCACAAGTTATTCTATTATTATTCTCCTAACAACAAACTAGCTCTTGTTGTACGAATCTCCCACACCCCCAACCCACCCGAAAACCGCACTAAAGGTGAGAGATAGTACTTACACAGCGCCAACATTCAAGTGCCGGGTGCTCAGAGTGATATTATTTAAATACATAGAATATATATGGCGTAAATATGTAGATATATGATAGCGAATCGCGTGCGCCGTGTGCTTAGAGCACAGAGCATAGCGCAGGGCAGGGTGAATAGTTTTGCAGCGCAGTGGTTTCCTAGACTGCTTGCGATGGTTGGTGTTGGTGCTTTCGGACATTGTTATGAAGATTAATGTCTTCGCAAGGTCGGCCGTTACGACGGCATACCTTTGCACCACCATGTGCGTACACCTTCGAGTTGCGGTGTATGCTCGTGTACCCGTGCGTGGGGTGATTAATTTCATTGCATTATCGCCGAGCGAGCGTAGAGCTAGCTAGCGAGCGAACGCGTATATGCACAGTAAAGATTACACATTCGTGTCGGTATTGTTAAAGCAGTTTCGAAGATATCTACCCGTGCCCCCGCTCCTCGAACCCCGGCCACATTGCGCTTAGTTGACATATACTCGCACGCACGCACACACGATAACATAATACATAGTGCTCGGTGTGTTGTATCGGGTGTAGTGTTTGCGAGTGCGGAATCAACGCGCGCGCAGTGCGGCGCATTAATCTCCAGAGCAAATATAGTGCGGATGGCAAACACTGCGACGACTCTCTGACTCTGCTGCTGCTGCTGCTGCTGGTCTGCGAACGCGGAGCGACGGTGTGCTAAATACAAACACTCGCACACATGCATACACACGCATACACGCGTGCACGCGCACATTAACCGCATTGCATTCGGCAAAGTGCAGAGTGGGGGTGGTTGTTGGAAAACCGAACTCTGAGGGGTGGGGGTAGAACAGGCCCGTAGCACTCAATCGATTTTCGTATGAAAAACCTTTACAAAATCTTGGACTCTACGTGGCACGCTGTCCAGATTTTGAGGTAGCAAAAGATAATGATACTAATTATAATTGGTTTAAACATTCTGGAATAATAGCAATGCCAGAAAGAAATTCAGTTCTAAATGATAAATTAGGGAGTATTTAGCGATGTTGTAGAAATGTAACAAACAATAAAATTATATTTTTATCCCTTCTCAAATTCAAATCAGTGATAACGGCTGGAGGGAATACATTGACACTTTGTGAACATTTCTTGAGTACGATGAACTTAAAAACGTACTCTTGAAAAAACAACATTCTTCACATTTGTACCGTTGCGGTTGATTTCCACGAAACCGTTAAAAAGCCCGTTTTTCACTGCTTTTTCAAGTTCTTGTTGGATGAGCAATTAATTTTTTTCAGACAAA
>JANTBZ010103080.1:0-17072 GCA_024741255.1 Exechia fusca | reverse complement strand
TAAGAGTAAGTTGCAAGCATTGTTGCAAGCATTGCGTTGTTGGAAATGACGATCTTTGTGCCGGAAAAGATCAGTTGCGGGAAGTGGAAAACTTGGTGCGAAATCATGCAATTTGGCAACGGATTTTATTCTGCGATAGATAGAGAAATATGAACGTGGAAAGTTAGAAATATCGTCATTACATCCGAAAATATTGCTTGCCAAAGTGGATGGTCGTCAAAGGCGTATTCGTGATGGGATCAGCAGGAAGAATAAAAAAAAAATCCAGCCGAATTTTCCATGCGCATTTTTCGAGCGCATTCAGCCAAAGTGGTCAATATAACGATTCTTTCGCTCAGGTGGTGGCTTTAATTCGCCCCGCTGCACTCATGTGACCTGGCGCCTTCCGATGAACATTAATTTTCATCGATGGGACACGTACCTTCCAGGCCTACACTTCGAAACATTCGAGAAAGTCGGAAAATGGGTCGATGGATAGTTTTCGTCGCTGGAAGGGAAGAAAGGGAAAGTCTCCAGTGTGAGATCCACAAATTCACAGATTGATAGGCTGCATGTGTAGCTAATGATGGCCAAAAATTCAAACCAGATATCTTCGATAGCTCTTATGTAATAGCCATTAGAATGTGACGAAAAAATCAAAAATGTTAAATTATTATCGCTACTGATACATTGTCACCGTAGAATCGCCATTTATATGTACAAGTTATGTGTTATGTGAGTTTGATCCCGCCTTTATGGTAGAAAATATGCTTGTTAACAAGTAATTGGTACCAACTGTTTGTGTATACTCATGTTGAATATGCACAAACAGAGACACAGTCGTTTCCAGCTGCACATAACACTTGCCGCACATTATGTATATGCTCATATGAGATACAAATGCATACACAAACACACACACATCACTTGTCGTCGTGCCATAGATACCTACATGTGTGTAAAATTCTTATCGACATACACACCCGTTCATTGACAACGCATGTAACATTTTGTATGGGAGGCGGATGTTCACATGATATAACATACCGTATGCTTATGCTATGTACAACATATATTTGTGCGAGTGTGTGTGTGTGTGCTCACCTGGTTATCGGATAGTTCGTGTGCGCTTGCGTTGCGTGGTGTTTATGTCCGACGAGAGTGCATTTCGTACAGTCGACCGACAGTCGCGTCGCGTTACCATGCCTACCCTCCAAACCACCGACCCACACACCGACCGATACAACTCGCCAACACGCCGGTTTTGTCGGTCATTCAGTCGTTGTTTTTTTCGTGCATGCATTTTGTTTACTGTATCGGGTTGTTAGGTTTCATTTCTTCATTCAACCTGAATTGTGTGCCAATTTTGCTGACTGTGCGGCGGCTGGCCGTCAACACACGACAAAGTCATATATTTTTGGTCGACACAAAATTTGTGTGTACGTCTCCGACGACGTCGACGACGTCGTGTATCGAACGACCAACGGTCAAAGTCCGCGAATTCTGTTTTTATATGCCACCCCTGTGTTGTTTGCACCTACACAACTAAATGATATGGGTATGTGTGTTTATTCGGAGTTCGAAATGTTGCTCAATGACCAGATAGAGAGAAGTGGGGTATTTACGGCAATGTGGCATTTTTGCAGCTGTTTTTTTGCTTAGAACATCGGCTGAACACCGTCCTAATATCTCTAATAAGTGCGCTTAGAATAACGGACATTGCATTTAAATACATCTAATGATTGGCATCGAAACAAAATTATACATCTGTGGACTATCCATATTGTAGTTAGTTTTACCGAACCCATGATAATTGACCAGGGTATCGAGTGGATCTCTAACAAGTGATGAACATTCGAGCTGATAGTTCGAATATTTTTTTCTGGAAAAGATCTTTTTTGAAGAGACGTGTTTAATTGATTTTTTGTACGAATTCGTATTCTTTAAACTAGTTAGATAGTATTGGCCATGCTATTATTACTTTATTATTCATCGTTTTGTTCGTATCAATGAAAATAGACGTAGATGAAATCAATTTACATTTCACCATTTTGAAATTAGTTGCAAATTCCAGACGTTGAAGCTCACTACGAAATCAATACGAAAACATATTCCCAACTTTACCCTACCATTCGCCTTCTGCCCGCGCGCGCGCTTTTTCGGCATCACAACATATTGCAACTGTCACCGACCGAATTTGCAACTAATGCGCAAACCTGTTGCAAATCTGCACGTTTCATCAGCGACGTGTGCTGCTCGTGTTGGTGTATGCCATTCAATATTTCGTGACCGCACCGCAGCAGTCGGTGTTACGTTACGTGCGTTGCTTTCGGCAAAAATCGATTACGTCCGTATGCCGAGCGAGCGAACGCATGGTGACATAGTCGGTGGTGATATGTTTTATATGCAATCTCCATATGGGGAGTGGGGTTGGGTTTAGCGCGTTCAAAAATCGGCCAGGAACCGGTTTTCATTCCGCACTGTCGTCGAGGTGCGGTGCGTATTTTCGTGCGTATTTGCTTTGGTGTTTTTCGGGGGTCTCGGTCTCACGCTATGGTGTTGATATTGATTCTGTATAATTTGTCAAGACCAAGTCTCACGCGTTATCACGAAGCGTTGCTCACTTTCTATCAACTACCGTAGACGTCGGCTCTTGTCGCTGATTTTTTTTGGCACACTCCCCGTTATCGCTATCATTGCGCATATGTCGCATAGTGCGGTATGAAAACAACCCGCCTAAAGGTGTATCATGTGATGGCCCCGAATGTGCTGTGTGTATAGGTATAGGTTGATGTGCAGTTGATGTTCACCACAATTACCTGTGTCGTTTTTCTGCCGTTTAGTCGAACGCTAAACTGACAGATATACACAACACATGTATCTGATTCTACACGCACATCGCACATAAAAACCTTGTGCATTAGTCGTCGGATCAGCTGTGGCCAGTTGCTGTTATCACGCACGCCGATTTAATTACACGGATTATCTGGATTAGAGCTTGCCGTCGTTTGGTGATTATCTGCGGGTTTGGTGAGTGCAAACACGCCCACTAAATAATCGCCTGCCTGCGCAGGGCACGTGCCATAAATCGTCTACACTCACCGCGCGTATTTCGGGCGAACATGAATCATGGAGCGTGTTTTCACCATTCGTCATCGTCACCTTGGTGAGATAACACTTTTGTCATAAAGTCTCCGGTTTAACACATAAGGAATGATGTTTAATCCTTCAATATGTGTAAACAATTCATAACAATCCTAGAACGAGTTTCCAAGTTATAGACGTCTGGTTTATGGTCTCAAACTAGACATAATGACCCTTGTGGTAAAACCCACCTGGGAAAACGTGTGGTATTTTTATTGCAATCCTATCGACCTCCAACAGGGAAATACCGCATCAGGAATATAATTATACTCGTCGATGGCCGCAGATTGCACACGAAGACATAATAAAGCTATGCGCGCGGCGAGCGGGATTTGCTGCTGGTCAGGTTTTCATTTCCCAAGGTCGTCGCGACGTGTTCAACATACCACGAACATGCGGCTGATATGTTGTCGTGCGGTTGTGACACTCTACCACATTCCATTTGAGTGCGCAGCAGCGACGCGACGTCGGTGAATGCGACGACGTCGTCTGATCGCGCAGAAATTGTCTGCTCGCCCTGAAGGCAAACAAAGTGCATCAACTTGCGACTTAATCGCTGCGCAGGCCCAAGGTTTAATATGTGGATTGACGTGGTCAGAACGATGTTCAAGGAAACGAATGGGCGAGTGGTCGAGATGTGCAGTTTTTTTTACTGTCGGCGTTTTTTACCCACAAGCCCGCCTAGAGGCGGACCCACCACTTGTAAAGATCCAGCTCAAACACATTAACTCTATTATTCATGACTTTAATGGTGATTGTAGCTGATAGAAGCTCTGATCTCTGATCATTCGTAATAAACTTTTCCACCGTCCGGAGCGAAAATGGGGTAAACTTTTACAGTTGGCACTTTTTGTTCCCTAGTAGACCGTCTGATTTTTCCCATATAAGAATTGAAGGCGTCAGAACATCTAGTTAGAGTAAATTGAAAAATGGTATGTGCTCTCTAATGATGGAATAACATTACTTTATTTTCTGGATGATCATAGCGCAAATTATGCTAAACTTTGATATATATTTTAACTGAACATGTCTATCAATGACATCAAACGCCCATCCAACTATCCAATCGTCGTAGCATAATCAATGAATATTTGGGCGTCGTTTCATCATGCTGTTCAGTCATTTTCCACAACATAATCAATGTTGGCCCAACTACTAGGAGCTACATTTTGACTGCTTTCGATATGATTATTTCATTTGCTAATTAGTATGTGGTGCTTGCAATTGCACTCTCACACCCGAATTTCACGTGCCTGCATGAACTAATGACATTACGTGCGCGACACGCGGCAACACTCCAGTAAGTTGCATATGTTGCACCAAATTTGCGCATTGCGCGCGTCAATCTTCGTTTCGAATGCGCGCTGCTCCACATCATTGTAGAATTAACTTTCTGAGTGTGTGTGCATCAATTACTCAACACACGTGTGCACGCAACAGAAATTATTTCGTATACATGTGTGTTCACGCGTTTATATGCGCGCGTGCTCGCGCTTATGTTGCGAAGCGAGTTGCGAGATTCACACATGCACACAGACTCACACTCACACACTTACACACCGACTGAACTGGACACACACACACATTGGCTGGCTGGTTAATTGCCAGCTGTATACTGATTGGGGCTGGTCTCTGAGCCAACTCAACTGACTGACTCTGACTCTGTCTAACGAGATTCATAGCGAAAATTAGTCGGAGCATGGAGCACGGGTTTGCGCGACGACGCTCACGCTCACACAGGTGGCGGTGAAGTAAGTTTCACTTTTTCGTGAGCTTGAATATGTGTGTGTGTGTGTGTTTGCGCATAGGTGTTACGTATGCCACCGGTTTTGTGTGATGCGGCGTATTATGCTGCTGGCTGGTGTGCGTATCTGTTTGGTGTGCACGCACGCGCCTGATATCATCATCGCTATGCGTCGCGTTGTTGGCATCCGCGCCCGTGGTGGACGTCATTACGACATCAGAATAATTTGTGTTTTTATTGCGATTTCTTGTATACGGTATATTAAAATATTATGTCACAGTGGTTCTGGCTAGATTTAGTTTTAAATGGTGATAAATATGTTCATGAATTCAATTATATTGCTGTCGACATTTATTATTCGTTAAATGCACACCGTCGTCGCCGGTGTTGACACACTTGAACGCGACTGACTCGCGCATACCACACACACAATTTACACCTGCCCCATATGCATACATATGCATGAACCAGGTCTATGAATGAAACAGTGTACCCTTTCGAAGAAAGTGACCGCGAGAACTCGTTTTTGAAATCGCGACATCGTATCGCGTGTGTGTGTGTGTATATGTTTGTGTGTTTATGCGCGCGCTTCGTGTGGAGCCAACAACACCTTGAAATACTGCTCCGAACTGGACAACTGGACATACCGGTCCGTTATGGTATCGCGAGTCGCACGAGCATATTCGTGCGTGCGATGCGATGCTGGGGTGAACGTTGATCTTCGCGTTATGCGACGCGCCCCATTGGACCATATCACCTCATCATCACACACACACACTTTTTCGCCAGTTGGACCTTGATAAAATAGCAGTGGTGTGTGTGTGGGCCGAGCCGAGCATAAACGTGTGTGGCTTTTAATGCGTGCGAGTTCGATCGTGTGTCAATTTCAAACCAAGTGTGTTCGCCATTCGCGGTTATGTAATTTGGTTGAGTTGAGTTTGCTGATGCTAAGCGCACCCTGGCATGTTGCATTGCACGAGATTGTATGTTGCATGCGCGCACATGCAATTGCATGTTGCAGCGACCCGTGAGGTCAATTTCGCGCGAGGTGTTTCGTCTCTTCCGCATCTCGACGACTCTTCATATTTGCACGATCTCTGCCGTGCAAGTCAGAGAAATACTATATAAACATAGATACTCGCACATTTTCGCTCACTGCTCCGCGCATGACACAACACATTACGCGGATTATCGCAACCGCGCGTGAGTGTGCGTGTGTGTGATAGCAACAAAGCCATAAACGAAGAATCGACGTCAGAGTGACGAGCGAAATTATGTTTTGTAGTTTTCTGCGTTAAATGGCAAATGGTGTGATGGCAGCATTAAAGTGTGAAATGAGCTCGCACATTGTATTGAATAACGTATTTTTCAGTGGCTGTCTGACACATAAGGAACGATTACAGAAAATATAATAAAATCTCAAGACAATCCGACAACAACAGTTTTATCGAGGCACCTTTGCCTTCGGAAAATTCACTATAATAAATTTGTTTCGCTAACTTCAAAAGTGGATGTACGGACACAAATGTTGCAGTACGTTACTGGCTATCGATATGATTTTTGTCCGATGGCAAACTCAAATTACTGGAGATAGCTAACATCCTAGTGACATAAAATATAGATATTTATTTCATTATCACTTGGGTATCAGAAAGCTGTGCTCGAAATAGACTTTGTCGACATCGTTCAAAAACCAATTGGTGTAGATGATTAGGACATTTGAACGATTAGAAAAACTTAAACAAGTTGGGTATTCCAATCGACAAATTCTCCAGATATGGCCCAGAGCGACTACTATTTTATCACAGATGTAAAAAATATGCTCCGAAGTGATAGCAAAAATTAGGCTTATTTTGAGGCTTATTTTGAGACGAGACGTTTCGGATTGTTTTGAAAATTTTACACATTTAGTTTAGAAAATTGAGCATCTGGAACAAAATAAGTTAAGAAAAGTTAAGAAAAAAATAAATTATGAATAAAGGAGAGTATGGACAGCCTAGACGACATTCACCTACGTCGATTTCATAAGATACGACGCGATGCACAACAGCAACGACACTTCTCACGGCGAAGGTGCATTCGCTTCGACTAGCATTTATCATTGATTTACGCGGTCAAGAGGTCAGCCAATTTACTCACTGTCTGTCTGTCTGTCTGACTGTCTGTCTTTGTAACACGTAACAAATCGATCTTGACAGCCTCTGGCGTTCATCATAACATATAATCCAATAATAATACCAGCATGTAAATGCAAAACTGGTAGGCGGGTTGATCGCCTTGCTCGCACACGAACGAGCACGTGCTGTATGGCATTCCACGAAGGCATCGCGCACACAGAAACAAAACACGTGTAGACCGGTTGTCGTGACCCAAGCGGACTACTAATTGTAAGTGATGGATTCAGTAGCTATCCAGAAACGATAACTCTATATACGTCAAATTGTATCCAGAGTCGCACGTAAACACCCGATTCCGGCTAATCGAAACTGCGCGACAAGTGCGCTTCTGTGTATTGATTCTATCGATCATCACGGTCAGGTAGACAATTGCGAATGATCGACGCGCAAGCGAAGTGATCGCAAGTGAGCTACTGTTGATTTGTGTGTTGAGTCGGTGCGACGTCAGCTAATGCACTTGATTGCCGAATTGTGTCGCGTCATTGCTCGCGCGGCCGACGAGCGACGAGCGACGATCGACGACAACTCAATCAACATATTCAATTATACAGTGTACGGGGAAATGCGGTTCGAATAGCCGGTGCCAAAGTTCGATGCATTGCAGTGTCTATAATTTGGTTTTTATTGAATGGGTTATTTGTCGAGTTTACCAACGTGTTCAAGGACATTGGATGATCGAATCTGGCGAATATTCTGGAAACAAAACGTGCATTTAATCGATGAACGATGTTGATACGAGGATTCAAAAAGTACATCAAGCCAATTTTTTTTTATAGCGATGATACTATGGAAAATGGGAAAAAGAGATCATTATCATTGCTATAAAATGAGATCGATTGTTTGTGAGCAAAACTGCATCATTGAAATGTTTGTGTGACTTCACGTTTTCTACCAAAACGTAAATGCCAGGGTAGTACGTAGAAAATTCAAAAGTGCAGAATTAAATATGTATATTCGAAAGCTGCCTTCACACTTGCGAAATTTGCCTATGTTTATAAGTTGCAAACGCAAATTCATCAATGAATCCATTGCGTTTTCATTCATAAATTTGCGTTTGAAACATACCAAATTTCTGTATCACACGTACGATCTCATTTGCAATGATTCCCATACGTTTTTCATTGAAACCGAACGAAAACTAAAATTCGGTATATGGTAGGGCTCAGCATCGTGTCTGCACTGGGACAATTGGATTTGCAGTCATGACATTATGATCAGATGCCATGAACATATCCAGATCACGTATCGGAGAAAAAATCGTAGCTGTACTAAAGCCCTAATCAAGAAATTTTACATCTGTATACAGACTCAAGTGTGAGCGTCCAGTGATGCCTATCAAGAAGCCTGAATCGGTGGGAATAGGATTCAATTACTTTGGTTTCCTTAGATGTACAGCTCTTCGCCTCAGAGACAGGTGCGTTGCACTCGTACTCAGGCTAAGATGTTAGGCGGAGTTTGATTAGCAGGATATTAGGACCTTTCGGAATCTTGACTTCAGAGACCCACTAATGATATTGTAAAAGACGAACTCATTCAGAAATTCAAGAAAAAAGTTACTGCCTCCACAATATGGAAATGTATGACCGTCTTTTGATTTTTTGTGCATAGAATTGTGTACATAATTCACATGTTTGGCTCTAGCGGCTCTGTTACTAGGCCTATCGGGAATCTACTTTTCACATCGTATGGACAGATAAATTCCCCACAATTGACGTAAATAATCTTATCAAATATGTATCCCGACAGGCCAGAAAACAACGCTTCAAGTTAAGTAAACAAATCGTCTCCTGACTTTTTTGACTGACTGTATGAACAGACAAATTTCGCAAGTGTGAAGGCAGCTCTATACATATAAAGTTGAAAATGACATCGATCACTGACAATCACACATATTCTGTTCGTGGAATATCTTGCCTTTTCTGCACAGTATTATACCGAAGATGTAACACGGATATTTTGTATTGGAAGTGTAAACTGTGCTCAAATCCTCATAATTCGAAAAAATAACAAAACATGCTGTGGCTTTTAGTTTTTTTTAGGAAAAGTTAAGGCTCATCTATCATCAACATCCATTTACCCCAACAGGCAGCTTCTACTAGAACGAGATGGCGCTCAACTTCACTGAAATAGTTATAACTGTCAAGCCAACATCTACGTGTCTGCTCGCACACGGACAGAGTGATCGGTGTTTTTTCCACTCTGCGCTTTGAGAACTAATTGTTTTTGTGCATAGCAATCTGTATATTACACAGATCCCTGTTTTGACGACGCGTTCCATAAATTCGAGGTGTCGTTTTTGGGGATTCGAACCACTGATTTGTGACTCCAAAACCCGACTACTCTACCCACTCTACCATCGCGTCGTCTAATTTTTGGCATACCATAGAATGATGTTCAATTACGAAAACTGCACCATTGACATTTTCGAGTAACAAATTGAATGTGTTAAATTAATTAGGTAGAAGATAGAAGGTAGAAATCTCGAATGTGCGGACATTTAGCTGATCAATAAATATAAAGAAGAATATTAGATACGTGTGGAAAAGACCTCGATACCTGACAAAAATTCTTCAAATGTTTCTACATTTTCGTACTCACTCATCGCAATATCGGTGAATTCTGTATGTTGCCAAACAACTGCAGATACGCCACTTTGGAAGTTTCCCATTTATATATTTATACATCGCTGCATTTTATACATCATACGACACCATCCAAGAATTCCCGTCGTCGTTCGCCCTGCGCGTTCACCATCGTGTATCGTGTACACAAATGCAATGCATGTGTAGTCAGTTCGCTACTCCATATGTATACCATTTATCTTCAGTTCTACACACAAATTGTGTTTACGCATGCGCGAATTATAATCGTGCGCGCGCGTCAACGCAAAGACGCGTCGAAGCGCGCGCGTCAACGCGCACGAACACACAATCATATACACACACACACACACACACACTCACCAACACCAGCCAGCAACGAACGCGACTGAATTAACCGATAACAATCGGCTCCGAATTCGCGCTTGCTTGCGCTCGCACGCACACCACACCACACATATGCGATGTGTCCAGTGTGTAACTCGCTCGATCACATATGCACACATGTGTGTGTGTGTGTGTGTTCGTATATCATTAAAATATATACGCGAAGCGCGTCGCTCGACGCTCGACGACATCAAGCCCCCCGACCGACCGCGCACAAAAGTCGACGACATCGACAATAACGACATCACCGACCGCCGACTCGGACTCGGCCGCACCGCCAGCAGCAGCAGCGCATTCAGTTGTCAACTCAATCTGCTACGGTTTGCGTGTGCGAGCGCGTTTCGTCCGCCCAGCCCAGCAAACGACGGTCCGTGTGTGTGTGCTCTATTGGCCCGATCGACACGATCAACGATCGATTTTCATAATTTTCGGTCAATAGTTGCGATCGTTTTCGGTCGATTTTAATCATAAATAAATTTCGCGCGTTCGAACGTAATCTTCTCGAGTGAATTCTTCGTCGACCGAAAGTGTTACGTGCGTATGAGTTCGTGTGTGTGATTGCGTGTGTGTGGTTGAGATAATATTTGTGCGACTGATTGAATCCGAGCGAAGCGAGTCCACAAATCATAATCAGAATATATCGAACAAGTGAGTGAAGGAAACCCGCATAAAATACACCATTCAACTCCGAAGTGCCGTCGATTTTATCACACACTAATCATCATCTCAACGCATCGCATCGTCCATCCATCGTTCATGTGCAGGTAGCCAACGGATACTAATCAACGGAACTCACATCACCACATCGCAATGGCCTATTTGCTGCAAGATGCGCACAGCTGGTACCGGGACGTGCTGGACAATCGCAGCGGTAAGTGAATGCGGTTGGCCACTAGCTGGGCGCTCGTATCCCATTAACCCCATCGGGTGGTCTAATTATCCAAAACTGTGTGCGCCTGCCACTGCCAACAACTGAAGCCGAAGCGTGTATTAATTCAAACTGATTAATGCACCGCGATGCAACAACAGCTCCGCCGTCGACGACATGAAATTTATTACACTGACGCGCGAATTTGTGACCGCGAAAAATCGCGTACAGTAAAGATATGTAGGGTGAGGTGGGGCAAGTTTTGCCACACAAGTTTGAGGAGCTCCCACACGTCTGTTATTTTGCATCCAGTCGATTCTGTCCAAAACTATAGAGTTCAGAGTCGAAAAATAACGAATAAGTTTCTTTTGTTCTCATTCAAACGAACAAAACCGTTAGAAACCAAGAAATATCATCATGGTCTCTATCATCTGGTTTAGCATGTTCATTGATTGCGATAGAATTTTTTCATATGAGAAATGGATATATCACAGGTCCACATATAAATTTCTCTTCTAAACCCATCATTCGATTTTTTTTACATCAAGCGTTTGTGATTCCTAGCACATTTGAAAGATGATTTGTAGTAGCAAACACACCAAACCACATGAAATGCATACAATATCCAACATTCAGTCGAATATCTTAATTGTAAAGGCCTTGCCCCGCCTTACCCTACACACAGAATACGACGCGCTTGACCAACAGCAGCGTTTGAACGCGCATTTAATTTCAATCAGCGTTGACGTCGTCGCGTCGACGCGCGCGGCGCATCCGCGTCAAGCGCCTTGGAAAATACGACGTTGTCGTCGACGAAAAGATTGATATACCCAAACACTTGCCTTATGCAAAAAAAATCGCCATGTATACTATAACGCGGTATTTGTCAGCGTGATGGAATGTCCAGCGGCAGCGGCATTACTATGTATATTTGAATGGGCAAATACGCGAGAGCATTAGCTGTTAGAATTAGCTGTCAGTGACTGTCAGATTCACTTGCGCGCGCGCTCGCGTCAATGAGTAGAGCACATATAGACTTTGGTCGCGGTCTCGGGAGCACTCTTGAATAAAGCAGCTGCGCATCGTGCCAAGGCAATGGGTCAATATTTGAATTCAATTAAATATCATCGCTATTCGCATTTCATCGTGCACGCCGCCTCACACTTGCACTTTTGATGGTGTGGTGCAGCGTGTTGCTAAGTTGTCACGTAGACATGATCATGATATTGAGAAGTTGAAGATACAAAAATTGTCAACAACAATAACAGTAATTTGACAATATCGATGGTCAAGGATTTCATCAACTCGTGTAGGTCTGTATCAAGATAAACTGAAAATTGTGACAATATTAATGTTGAAGGATTTTGTGTCCTTGCTCCCTACATAGTTTTTGGAGCAGGCGTTATTTTATATCTTAATTGGTTTCAAGATTTCTTATGCTTTAAATTAAATTGTCAGTTCATTGAACCTATTTGGAAGGGTCACAATTACTTAAAATCCATCCCCCTGCCCTTCACTAACCTGTTGACCACAACTTTCACCCATTCGCGCGCAGATCCGCGCGTCAAGGACTGGGCCATGATGTCGTCGCCGCTGCCGACGATGGCCATGTGCGCGTTCTACGTGTACTTCAGCAAATCGCTGGGCCCCAAGCTGATGGCCAACCGGAAGGCGCTCGATCTGCGTGTGTTGCTGGTCGGCTACAATCTGTTCCAGACGCTGTTCAGCACGTGGCTGTTCTACGAGGTAAATCGGCAGGCGAAAGGATCTGGCTGTGTAGAGATAAGAGTCGTGGCTAAAAATATTCGCGATGCGCTCGTAAAGAGATAACAAATGCAGCCGGCCTGAAGCCATGACAAGGGCTATTTTTGTTGCCGTGATTCATTCAGAAGAGCAGAGTACATTAAATGAACGTTGAACGATAACAATTTGTAGACTATACTATAAAATATAGAATAGTCTGCACTGTGACCTCCCATGGGCTAGACGAGACACTTTGTCGCATTTGCATAAAATTTTTTACAAAGTCGCTTTCTTGTCCGTCTGAGAAGATCCTCCGCATGTCTCTCAGTGTGGCTTCACTCTGTCAGTTACTTGATAAAACAATCGTTGACATATATCAACGGTGTCAATTCTGTGTGGTATCAGCATTATTTACTTGGAACTCATTCGGCTGTTGGCCTTCCTTGAATACTCTTTTGAATATGAAGATTAGAAGATTAGGTTTCGTTTTCGAAGATACCACTTGGCTTGCACAGCGCTCCAAAGAGTAACCCTAGGCAACATTTGGATCATAGTATATGATGGAAACTCCGTCAAACCGGGAATTGGGTGATTGAACCCGATACCTTCGTCAGTTCGTGAGGTAGGCACTTAAATCGAGCGACAATCAGACAAACGATCCAATCAAAGAGCCGCTATTTGATTGCTTCGATAAACTCCGTACTTTTCCCTGGTTAGTTGTGCGTTATGCGCCGCTTCAGACGATGATAATAAGGCAGAGAATTTATCAATGACGCCGTGCGTCGATCATTATTATGTGATCAAGCCGGTTGACCGTCAGCGATCACGCAGAGCAGAGCATTTATTCGATCGAGAGAATGCGCAGTGGCAGCGCGATCAACAAACCACGCAGCTCGAATGATGTGAGGCAGGTCCACCAGAGCACAATTGCACGCCGAGTGGAAGCGTTTTTTGTTCATTATTGTGGTTCTTGAGGTGGTTCGCGGTGTGCGTGTGTGTGTGCACGAAGTGTGCAGTACATTATGTATGTTTGTGTTTGTAGGTGAAGTTCGTCAGAGAACCGTCGGCCGATTGAATCTGGGTTACTGGTTAAGTTCAAGGCTAACCAGACAGACCGACTGACTGACTGACTGACTGACTTACTGAAATGTGTGTGATGTCGAGTGCGCAGCATGTTGTCGGCTTAATTGTGGGTGTGTGTAGGTGTGCGGTGTTGTTTATGTTACGTCAACTACAGTCAGCTGTACAGCACAGGTGCAATCGAGCGAATGATTGAGATATACCAGGTTGGTTAGAACGGAATCAGACATAGACAAGTCGAGAAGGAAATGTCCCAGGGAGGCCATATGGGAGATTCGAACAGATATATTAGTCTTGACCTTGATTCATTGCAAATACCTTATTGGTCAGTTTCAATAGGATAATCAAAATACGAAATATCGCATAAACGTTAGGAGGTAGGACGGCTTCGAAAATTCGAATTAAGCAATCCAAGTTGAATATTTATATAATGCTTGGCATCAATTTAAACTTTATTACACTAGACAACAGCCCAAAATACCAGCAAAAGAATTGAAATGTATGGATAGCTTTCGAAGAAATATGCGTAAGTTGTTTTTCGACATGGCCTCAGACAATTGCGGATATCTCATGTTTTAGTTTGTTCACGCCGATCTCCCATACGTTCGATGGAAGCTAATTAAAAATGCTATTTTTTATTTTCACTTTGCAAAATTTTTTTAGTTGCGAAATTGGCCATTATCGTCAGATTTTCTTCACTTTTCTGGTAGCTTGAACTCTTGCGCATTGTCAATGTTGATTATGACTATTTCGAAGCTTAAATCGAAGTTCGAATGGAATGCTCCAGTCGAGTCACAAAGAACAAATACCGTTGGCATATATTATATTCACGACCGCAGGATTAGCTCATGGTCTAAAGTGTACACACGTTTAGGTCCTTGAATGTTTAGTTGGATAAATAATTAAATTAAGACATACGGACTCATATCGATACAAAACACATAATCTGAATAGTAATTTACAGGGCTGAACGGTAGGCCTTGATCCTCATAAAATATCATAACCTTACGAAATTATAGCCTGTTTCAGTCATATTCGATTCCGTTCTAATAAACCTTTTTTGTGTATTTTTCGTTTGTCTTCCACAGTACCTGATGAGCGGATGGCTGACCGACTACAGTTTCAAATGCCAGCCCGTCGACTACTCGAACAGTCCGCAGGCGTTGCGGGTAAGTGCACTAGCTGAAGTGGGGTGCCCAGTTCATTCGAAACATTTGCTAACCACTTTCCCTCTGCTGCCTGCACAGATGGCCAACATCTGCTGGTGGTTCTACATCGCCAAGTTCACCGAGTTCATCGACACGCTGTTCTTCATACTGCGCAAGAAAACGGAGCACGTGTCCACGCTGCACGTCATCCATCACGGCTGCATGCCGTTCTCCGTGTGGATGGGCCTGAAGATTGCGCCCGGTAAGCAACTGCAATAACGGGCGTTATTAGAGTTAATAGAGACACGATTTTGCCCAAGTCCCGGAATTATTTTGATTGTTTTTTTCGGGAATTCATTAAATGGAATCTTCAAACTTCCTGAACTTTCGCGCGAATAATATTATTAAGTCGAAAACCCTACGAATTTTGAATCAAAACAGTGAAATTTCCTTTTATTTCATGGATCATCCACAAAATACTCGAGGTAATTCCGACAGTGGCGAATTGCCCCCTTCTTTTTAAAACGACCAAAAACATACCCCAGGATTTTCAACCATAGCTCTGTGCATTGACATTTAACATTGCAACAATGTTCGGCACAAAAGTAGCCAGATAAATTGTCTTTCGATTATATCTATCCGTTCTGAAATCGGTTGTGAACTACACACGTTGGAGCCCTTCGCGCTTGCTATGCAAAACGAGCCCAACCATGTTCAATTATTTTCTAGAAAAAAAAAAACATATAGAAAACTCGGTCACATTGAATTTCCCGGAAAGGCGGAGAATACCCACACATTCCCGGGAAATTGCACACTTGAGATCGGTAATGCATGCGCATCGTCGGCGCATATTCGAACCAGCACACGCACACACACACACACACACACAATATTGCGCGAGTGCGCATTGCTCAATGCGTGCGCTTGACATCGATCGAGTTCCGATCGCCGACTGTGTGTGCGTGTGTGCATGTGTGTGTGTGGCTGGCGATTCGCGCGCTGATGTGCGCGAGTGTGTGCTCGCGCAACTTGAAATGCGCGCACCCGCGCGACACGATTTGCATACGAAACATGCGATACGAAGCGCGATGAGTGTTTGTGTGTGTTGGATGGGTCGTTTATTTGCTACCTGTCGCACACACCGCGTCGCGTGTGCATGTTCGCGTGTGTGTGTGTGTGTGTGTGTTATGCAAACTAATCAAAAATTAATTTAATACTGTTGCGGACGCACACACACACTCGAACTCAACTTCGGTTTGGTTCGCACTGGCCTCTGGTCGTCGGATGGTTTTCTGCGCGCGCGGCAACATATTCGGCAACACAATCGATATAACATAACATATACATTTAATAATATGTTTGTGTGCCTGCATGTTGGCATGGCGTGGCATTGGAGATGTCGATGTGGTGGCACGTGTCAGCAGCAGCAGCAGCACGTTTGCTCAGTCCTAGCGCATATTATGTGTCAATTTGAGCACGTTCGTGTGTGTGTGCAGAGTGGCTAGCAGGCTGGCTAGCGGCTAGCTGACTGTGCTGCATGCAATCGCATGTTGCACCATTGTTTGGCGAGATACCAGGTGGATAAGATGTGATATCTAGTTTACACACAAATCGTGTAAGACGATTTATACAGGGTGCGCCAACTGTTGATATAGCATTTTAAACTTGAATAACTTTTGATGTGGTCAACTTTTCGAATATGTGTTTTCACACGATCATTATTTGTTTTTTTCCATTTGTTGTCCATCATGTTTTGAATATAATTTATCTCAAATTTTCGCCTTTATTTTGAATGCAAAGAGAGACGCACATTTTCGAGCACTTTGCATTATTTGGAGAGCATCGACAAGCCGCAGAGCCTAGCTCGGCTGAATGCCAATATTCGCCGGAAAGTATAGCTTATTACCATCAAGACGCTGGAAAATATGATGCAAAATGCCCGAAAACGGCATCTTTTTGCATCAAATATAAAGGCGGTAATTTGATGGATATTATATTCAAAACATGATAGACACAAAATAGTAAGGAACAAATAAAGATCGTGTGAAAAAAATATTTAAAAAGTTGTCCACATCAAAAGTTATTCAAGTTTAAATGCTACATCAACAGTTGTGCAATTCGACAGAATTGGTCAGAGCACTTCAACAACAAAACTACAACTATTCTAGACTTGTACTGCTGCATTTCAGTTGAATGGGTGTC
>JANTBZ010102969.1:0-17085 GCA_024741255.1 Exechia fusca | reverse complement strand
ACACACACACACACACACACACACACACACACACACACACACACACACACACACACACACACACACACACACACACTGATACACACGGCACGTGCAGGAGGCTACGGCAATACCGTTTATGCGATTGCTAGCGTGCACTAAGCATGGTAAACTCTATAGAAACCGGTAATGCTCCAGCTGTAACACGCGTGCGCAAAAATGAAACTACTTGTCGTTTTTCCGATAGTTCTATCGATGCTGAGAGCGAATTCACTCCACGTTTGCTTACCTAATGCGAAGGTGCCGGTCTCAAAACGGAAAAAAGAGAAAATCCTCTTGGCGCACGTTGCCAAAATCGTTGCACGAATGTGTTGCACTCGGCGTTCGCGCTCACTTTTGAATAATTTCGATGAGACGAGGTTTGAGAGTTATCCGTCACTGTCACCATACGTGGGATGCACACAAATTTCACGACGAGTCACAACTGTGCGGTGTATGGGTGTGTATGAGTTTTGGCACCCCAGTAAAGTCGCCGCCACGGGGATGAACGGATTGGAAAATCCGCGCGAGGTTTGTAAATAAATCACGACGCGCGACGCTCGCTCAACGGCTGCTGAACTGCTACTAGTATCTGCGCGCGCGCGAGAGGGCGAGAGATGTCGAGACGGTGTTCTGAACTGGTTGGCGGATGACCAGCAACTGAACATACGGTGCACGGAATTCGCGCAACTAACTGTGTGTGTAGAGCGCGTCAAACGCGAATCTGCGGTGTGCGCGCAAACGCGCTCACGCGATCGTACGGGCTCGAACTCGAGCGCGCAAGTGTGCGCGGCGAGCACGTTCGCAGACACACTTGTGGCACGGCGCGGCGGCAGCGGCGCTCGCTGGCTGGCTGGCGGGCCGAGAGTACTCGCAGACGCAGGCCACACTAACAGCATCAGCAGCGGCAGCAGCAGCAGCCGTAATCGCATACAATTATTATGAATTATATAGCGGCGGTGTGCTGCCGCCGTTGCCGCCGAATTCAAGCGTTATAAAGCTGTGCACATGCATACATGTTGAACTTGTGTGCACGTGTGTGGTTCGATAGGCCGCCGCCGCCGCTAACGTTTTTGCGCAAGTGTGCATTGAAATCGATTTGCATGGACATGGGGTAAAAGAACTTTGCCGATCCGCAAATGTAACTTGTCGAACTTGGCACATAAAATACGACCACTCGGCAGCTCGGCAGCTCGTCGATGATGAAACCGGCAGAATTATGCAAATTTTGAGCAGCACTACTAACGTCCGTTAATGATGCACTTGTTGCGCGCAGCAGCCGAGCGTTCAGGTGATCACGCCACACGTGTGCAGTTTCTTGCGTTTTTTGCGCCGTCTCCGATTTGATCACAGCACATCCTCCGCGGTGTTGATTGAATCAGAACAGAATTGCCAACATGCGCGCGGTGACACAATGACACTCTTGCACCATCCAGCAGCATCCCAAATTGAAAGATTTGGACCGAAACGAATTCAAGGTATTCAATTGAAATGTTAGTCAATCCCGCACACTCGACACCGTCTCGACGATGTGTGGTGCAACAATTCGCCGTTGTCGCTGCGCGACAATTGTTTCAACAGGCAACGATTACTCGGCCGCCACACTCACACTCACACTCACTCACACAAGCATAAATATGCATAGCGGGTATTTTTCGCGCCTCAATGAGTCTACGTTTCCGCGTGTCGGACGTTTAACTGTGCGACAAACATGCGACACAATTGCACTCGCATCGCGGCTGCCCGATGTGTGCCGGCGCCGCCGACGCCGAAGCCGCATTGGAGAGCGAGAGAGGGTAGCGTTTTGGCGCACATACACACTTGAGACACATGCTCACAAACACCCATTCGATTCACAACATCGGGCCGCAATCTGTGCAATGCAATCGAACCTTACACTCAAGTGTATCATATTGGAGACAACTACATGCTCTCGCGGCATTCGGCGGACTCGATGTGCAGAGACGAAGTGGAAAATTTACCAATAAAGTACGACCACTTGCTGATGGTGGCCGCTTGCATGATGGTGCGAGTAATGACGCAGTGTGCGCGACGACGGAAGATTGTTCTGTTCTGTACGAAAGGAAATTAAGTGATTGAGCACGTCATCGTTTGTGCCATCCTTTTCTAGAGTTGCTATGCAGAATAACATGAAACAAGGAGTTTGATCTAAAGAAATTTAATGTATGCTGTGTTTTAATTCGGATGTTGACAGCTTACATAGTTACGGTCATTAGGCGGCAAACCAGATGAAAACCACTCTAATTCGATTATTTGCGACCGTGGCCAACAATCTAATACAATATATGCGACATGACAAATCACATCACTTAATCGTTTCGAACACGCCAGACGACAGTGTACCGGACAATGGAAAACTACTGCATTCACACGCACTTATCCAATTGGATCGGGCGCTCCGACACCCCGTATTTGGTGTGAGACCATTTGACCGTTTGCAAATGTGTATTTGATTGTGCCTCGCGGAGCGGAACGTCAACAGATTTGTTTAGAATGGCCCACGTCCACACTGTGCGTTGTCGACGTTTCTTGTGCGTTGCTTAGATGTTCAAATTTCGCCACCGACTGTTAGAGCGGCCCGCTTGGTCGGCGGCTGGCGCAAATTCGCGTTTCATGATACGGCGAAAATGAGATACTTGAGATATTTTACGGTGCAAGAGACTTTGCTCGCAGTCTCGCACTCTAGGTCAACACATACACACACGGCAGAGCGGAGTGAGCGGAGGTGATTAGCTTCATGGTGCTATGGTTTATGATTTCTTTGTGTGCCATGCTTTACACTATATACCGACGATATACTTCGTAGTATAGTATGCCAGTATAGCGCCATTTTTATATCACAGGAGTGTAAAGACAATTCATTATACGACTATCATTATTTTGATTGTCATTATCTGTGTCGAATTGTCGAGCGATAAAACTTAACTACCCTACCTTTCCTCTTGAGTTTGTGTATGTGTTCGCACCGTTGCGTCGTGTGTAATCTAATCCGGTTTGCCGGGGGTTGACTGAAGTGGAGTGTCGCTTGAAACTTTGCACCAGTGTACGGAAAAAATCCCCAATTTTATGACGAATGGAAAAAACAAACTCTATACACATAAGACACTTGTTCAAATGTGATTACAAATCTGTTCGCTCTCGATAACCTTCATAAATATTTATTGTGGCTATAATACGATATGTTTGCTCGAATTGTTTCAGCATGACGTATGCGCATTGCGCATTCCGGACTTGAAGCTTTCGGCAGCGGTATCCATATTTCAAAAGTCAGGCTCTCTTTCGTTCGGAAAATTGAATCATACCTGATCATACTGCAAGCTTAAAGCGTGTGTGTTATTTTCAATCATTGGATAACAATAAATACTCTCGGTTAAATGACCTAAAAACATCAACACATAACACATGTGCTTGATGTGTGTGATATAATTATAGATTCAACTTAAACACTCGCAAGCGTATCACCCTCCCTCAAGTTCAATTCAGCTTCAGGTAATTACCCCCTGTGTGCTTTTAATTTGAAGCAGCACACACATTCGTTAAGCGCGGCGTGTCTGCGCCTGTGTTTGTGTGTAACCGTCACAAACATATTCAGCATAATACAACGAACGACGCGAGGCCCACGACTCCGCCGCGACAGATAATAATTCGCGCCCGAGTGTGTGTGTGTGTGTGTAATTGTGTGCATGTGTGCGCGCGCGCGACTGCCCGTATCTGCTTCGAGTGGGTTCTCGCGCGGCACGAGCCAATGAGTATTGCAACGGCTCGACGCGATCTTAGTTGATGATCGACAGCGGACCGCATTGAAAGTGCCTAGCGAGCAGAACCGACCGTGCCGACTCTGTGTGTGTGCACCTGAGCCGATTTTGGTGCAGTGTTTCGCACTGTGCGTTTGATCTGCTTGCAAAGCTGCGAAACTCAGAAGCAGCAGCAGCAGTAGAAGTGACAACCTTGACTCATTGCGAACAGCTCAGCCGAACGTGGCACAAGTGCGCGAATTGTCTATGTGCGCGAATCGGGTATATTACCCGTGATAATCTCCGAATAGCGCGCCGCGGGTCGTATAGTGCGCGTATCGTACGTGTCTATTTAGTTAATCGTCTGCTATTTGTCCAAGTGTCTGTGTTTTGTTGTTTGGCGTTTAATAGGCGTTTACGAGCGTATGCAGGCATTTTCCCAGGGTAAGTGTGCGTTGTGTGTGTGCGAGGGAGTGAACGTTGTTTTTTTCGGTCGCCTGTGACGATGACGAGAGCGCCTGATTTTATATGTCAGCGACACGAGCTCGAAAGATATATAAGATTCGTCAATAAGACACGACATTGTGTTGACAAGTGTTCTACAAGTCTACAAGTACCGGGAGCGAGAGCGTATCAGTTGTGTTTGTGTGTGTCGCAACGAAAGTTTTGTTGATAAACGTTTTCTCAAAACGGACGCAGACCTCGATAAGAAACACGCGAATCATGTAGCACCATCGTGATACTGTGATGAGCTGCCCCCATGCCGCCTGTTTGAGTGTTCAATGTGTACAACTGACGGCCGATAGACTATTTATTATAGCCCCTATTCACGTGCGAGGTGCAGTCAGTATAAAATTTCCATTGATAAAATACACGTTATACAAATAAACATTCAAGACTTTGCTTATCTCGTGAACGCGTATTTGACAGCAATAGCAATTAGTGAGTATAATTGCACAGCCAGTTGTTTTGCTACAATGAAAACAAAGCTCTTGAGTTTATACCTGAGGGGACTTTAGCGATTTGTTTCGTTCCAAATATTTTTGTATTCGGTCCACTTTTTCGACCATTGGAATGAGTGTCAATGTCAGGTAGGATTACACATTCCAGACGGATATTCGCAGCATCAATTACAGCATTTCATTCTGCTCCGTGTGGTAAACAATGATTGAGCCACTGAAATTGTTTGGATAGTGCAACGAACGGCACGCCAATTCGATTCGCCATGTTTTTCGAGTCGTGCAAGCTTTACGGTCAATGAATGGGAAGGTCAGTACGGAATGAGTTTGTGAACACGATCGGTTATGTGGTCAAAATAACGTTTTTCAACGGTTTTATTATGGGTATTGATTGGATTACCAGATAAATGGATAGTCTACATGCTGGCGGTTAGAAGATACAAGTTAGACTGTTATACTCGATTTTTTTGTATGTATACGTTCAGGCAATTTATTGTATTCATGGAAATTTAGTTATTTTTTGTTGATAACACATTTTATCATTCCGATAAGTACTTAGCCTAGCCGCCTTATGGCGCAACTATCTCAATAAATTACTTTTTAACGTTTACTTCATTATCAAAGAGGGCTACTGTAAAATGTTCAGCCGAATTGGGCTCTTTGTTTTCTTTCGACATCGCGATAAAGCGAACATGCCCGCGGATTCTCGGAAGAATTTCAGCAAAAACTCACAATCGACCAAATCGACAAAATAGTCATAATCTTTGAATGGGACTATGAGTTGTGGTCTCATCTACATTTTAATCCGTGTCTCCAGAGAAATAATGAGATTTTGCAAGGGTTAGCGACAAAGTAAATAGTGAATAGTAAAGTATTAAATATGTTCGTACTTTTATCATTTATCCTAGCAATTTTAATATCAATTGACAAGTATTCGCAATACGCAATTCGAAAGCCCCGATGGCCTCCACATTGAGTCAGTCTTTCCAAACCATCTATCATCATCATTCCAATGATCGTGCAGACTGAATTGATGCTGCGCAATGTCAATTAACATCTTGTGCGATATGCCGCAATAAAATAAATATTGATGATTGAGTTTTCAAATACTCTGCGAACACTTGGGCTTGGGCAAAGTTCAATCATCGATACTACTATATATGAGGCGCAATTTATTGGTGGACGCATTCGCTGGCATTTATTTATAAATAGCATTTCGATTGTCGTTGGATATAACGTTCATATTCATTCATTAGCGAAATTTTCGTCGCAATGAAAGGCCAAACACCTATGCACAAAAGGATGTTGACCGCTCCAATGACCAATGGCATGATGTGACTTCGCACCGCATCTAATTTTATCATAAAGCCCACACGATAATCCCGACCTGTCGTCACAGATGTTGGCATGCGATTTGTTTCAATCCATGCACTTGGCTATTTTTATATTACGTGTTTCAGTTGCGAACTGCCAGCTTGTCAAACGATGACGGACTTGTTGGATAACCAGTTCGATGTAGTGCAAGCGATGCATATTTTACGTGTTGGTCGCTTGTGCGATATTCCGAACTGTATAGGGTAAGGTGGGGCAAGTTTTGCGGTAATTTTGGGCCTTTAAATTAAACATTTGCATTTCATAGGACGCATCCTACCAATATATATTCCGTTACGGTTATAGCCATATATGTGTTTTTGGTGTGATTGATACTACAAATCATCTCCCAATAATGCTCCAGAAATCACAAACGATTGATGTATAAAAATCTAATGATTGGCTTTGACGCCAAATTTACCTGCAAGCCCAAATCGGTTTTTGTTGCACCGTTTACATGAAAATTCACAAGGGATCAAGGTTGCTATCGCATTTTTTCACACGCACAACCAGATGATAGAGACCATGATGAAATTTCATGGTTTCTAACGGTTTCGTTCGTTTGAATAAGAATAAAAGAAACTTATATGCTATTTTTCGACTGTGAATTGTATAGTTTTGGACACAATCGAAGGGGCAAAAATTACCTCCCTTTTTCAAATCGTCAAAAAACATGCTTTCAGTTTTTGGAGTATAGCTCAAAGCATAGACCAGATACAGGGCAATAATGTTCAGCAAATACAAAGCCAGATGAATGGTATTTCGATTGCATTTTGTCATTCACAGACGTGCTAACTCGTCAATCTTTTTTGGCAAAACTTGCCCCACTTCACCCTATATGATGTTTGTGTGTGCGCGTATGCTACTCTAGAAATAATAGAACGATATAATAATAATTTGCATGACACGCACACACACACACACATCAGATTGTCAGCAGAACGCCTGCGCGCCTAGGTCGGCAGTATGCTATGGAAAGTTTACAGCGCGCGCGAACCACATGCGCACTTCGAGAGAATGGCCTTAGCACGATCGCTTCCCAGAATTCAAGCAATCGTGCGCATTGGATTTAATTTCCATAGTCGCGTCAAGTTGAATATACCCTCGTTTTGGTTTGAGTTGAACATCCCTCCGCCCAAACGTGCGAATATGATCCCTATTCATTATATTATAATGATCGCACAACTCGGCATACCCCACATATCGAATTCCATGAATGAATGATGTGCATTACATCACAGACCGGCTCACAAACGTGACGCACTAAACTATATATATGAGTGTCGTATATTGTATATTATTCTCCATCATCGGAATGTGTGTTCAACAGTGCGTGAACGGCAAATCTCACACAGCTTCCCCGGCTTCAATATTTCAAGCTCACGAGATGCATGTGAGTCTAGAGCATTGCACTATAACATGTGTAGTGCAGCTTTCGAGAGCGAACTACGAACACGAGTGCAACACCATACAATGGACTCTGACAATATGACACACACATGGGGTAAGTGTTTGGGCGCACGGTTCCGCGAACAGTCCGGCTTTCGTGGTAAACAGAGAGAAATGCGAGGCGCTTGCGAGAGCGAACAGCGCCGTGAGCACGTGTGTGCCATTTGTTCGTGACCTTGATTACGTTTTGCTTCGTGTGCGTGGTGGTGGTGTAACAGCGCGGAAAAGCGTGATAGTCGCCGTCGTCGCTGCTACCGAACGCGCGCGCGCGTCGCCACCCCACCTCTCCACACTCACACACCGCGTGTGCAATTACTGTAATTGTCACGTCACTTGTCTCGTGCCGTTTTACATGTGTGTGCGGTGGTGTGTACTTTGCAGTTCATTATCTCACATGTGAACTAACGGCAGAATGATGCAAGTCATAATCATATCGAAATAGCGTAGCGTTACTACGACGACGACGACGACGATGATGATTAATACGTCTGAGACGCAGGTGCATTCACACTCTCGTATACGAAGAAATTATGCAAATTCGCCACTTACTTTGCCTGGAGTCTGGATTCGATATGCGCAACCAACTGATCACTGCTGCTGCATGGTGTGCGACATTTCTCGCCAGCAAGTCACCGGGAAAATACTGCAATTCCTCGGAGTGGGGTCGAACTAGTGAATCGAATGTAATTATGGCTAGAAGAAATCCAACGACGCAGATAGCACTCTGAACGAAGGCGATAGTGATGTAAACACAGGATTTGACAGGACACCGAATCGCTTTCAGTCTAGTCCATTCTCGCTGCTGTTGTGTTGTACTACACTAGTTGATTAGTCCCGGGACAAACTATGAAGGAGCAACATTTTTGATAGAGACAAAATATTGATTCTAGTTATGCGATATACCTGAAAATATCTCAATTTTGTGTTATAATTCTGGGCAGTGGAAAGAAGTGGCAGTTACCGAAGTCATGAAAAAATGAACTAAATATTTACGGAAGACATAAAAGGCGGTAGCTCAATATTACTGGTACTTTAAAGATGTAAAAAAATGTTTGGACTTGAGTTTTTCTTCATGGAAACGCGTTTTGCGGAATGACTTTCGCTAAAACGTCTGTCTGAATTCAGGGACTCAAGGAGAATGATCTTCATCGACAGCAATAAATGTGTTATAAAATGAATATAGGCGAAATCGAAGGCCAACATCAATAGATAGGGCTAAGAATTACCGTCCCATCGACGGTTTTCTTCGGATTTGGGCCTCATCGAGTACTACCTATTTCCAAATCAGAAAAGGATGAAGGTGATCGAGAGGTGTCGTAAGACCGCATATTTAAGGCTATCGAGCTGAATGAAAACTATGTTGAGGTGTTCCTCATCAGAAATGTTGCACCTTGACAGTTTGCCCCGGGACTTCTCAGCCCATGTAGTAGAAGTGGTCGTCCTCCTCCTTTTCTTCTCATATTCATTCGTTTATTTGTCTGTTTTGGGGTATAGTTGCTGGTGTATTGTTTGTTGTACGTTCTATCAATTGAACGCAGAGCGCGCATTCAAATTCGGTCGCTCGATGAAACTCGCCGACGTTGTTGTGTGAGTGTGCGGTTTTTTGTCTGTGTGTATGCGTGTACAAGCGGTCGCGCGGTATCCACGTCGTCGTCGTCGTCGTCATCATCGACGTAGTCATCGTCATCGTCATCGCAGTCGTCGCTTGCACACAGTGGAAATTTGCGCGAAGCGTTTTTTGCATCAACATTCGGCTGGCGCTGGCGAGCGTTCAGTCATTCGACTGTTGAGCTTCAACCAGAGCGGAGGCAAACTATCCACTTCGATCCGAGCGAGCGAGCTGGTCTCCTCCAACCCTCCCTCCGCCCCCCCCCACATTTCACTTCAATCGTGTGTTCGCTTGTCGAGTGTCGAGTGCTGTGTTTATTCGGGCTGTTGCATCGAGATTGTGCGCGCGGGTGTTTTCGTGTACAGTTGATTTGATTGAACAGCAGCAGCAACTTGGTTGCATCGTTATCGCCTCCTCGCCCCTCCGCCCGTCGTCGCCGATCGAAATCACGGCGAACGCATCGACCACGGCTGCAACGTCACTCGAAAAGCGCAGGCGCTTCGAACTTTTAGCGCACTCGTGGCGCACTCACACGACCGTCGTCGTCGTGCACCGATAAAAAATACACGCGCCAGCACATATTAATAAATAATAAGTGTAACGTCAGCGCCGATTGTCGCCGCCGCCGCCAGTCGAGCACACTAGACGAGTGTGCGAGTGCGAGTGCCGCCGTGTCGTGGCATTTTCCATTCGGGGCACATGACCGATCGGTTTGGTGTGTGCGCGCCCCCCACCCGTCTTTCCGGCTGCTCTGCCATACATTGTTGTCGCGGGCGATTTGTAACGTGCACATTTGAATTGTGCACTAGTGTTGTCGGTTGTCGCACGATTCGCGAGTGCGGTTGCTTGTTCACCGAGCGTGAGTAAGTGTGGCTTTGCCACACCGGCTGTCACAACGGAAATGACGGACTTACATGGAACTTCGTCACAGGTGCCGCTGGCACCAACATCAGCAGTAAGTATTTCGGGAATCAATAGTCCAATCTAGTCGTAGTAATGATAATGACCAACTACTCTCTGAACGGAAAAAGTACTCACGTGAGTCATATGCCGCTGAGTAAATATAGTCGCGCGCCACTCAAAGATCAAAGGCACACACATTCAGATTGTGTGTGCGCCACCCCCATTTCAATTCGCGACGTTATCGTTGCAATCACTACTACTGTGCTGTGTGTGACTGCTGTATGAATTGTATACATTATAGTCCGAACGTCGTACGGGCGAAAAAAAACCCATCCAGCTGTGGAAAATTCCGTTGCACAGAAAAATGTCGTACTGTGCACTTTTGTTATTAAATCGCGGCTAGCGCAGTTGCGAGCAACTGCAACGCGCGTTTCAGCAGATATATGAAATGTGAGCGACTCACGTCTATTGTATAATGAGTGCATGCAACAATTGCGCGTTGCATGGACGCATGGACGCACAAGTGCGCAAATACGATCGACCGAACGATGGTTTCAAATTCGTTCGGAGGAATTTACGTGCGCCTTGCGAATTCGACGAATTTGTTCGTATTTCGGCAGCATGCCTTTTTGCTAGCTGGTCACAGCTCAACATGCCCGACCACTTCGTTGCATTGCGACGCGTTTTGCTGATAAACAAGACAATTATGCTGTGACTGCATTGTTTATGTCTATAAAGTTTCGCGATATAATCGCAAGGACGGACAGCTCATTATTCCGCCCGTTCATAATTTCGCCGGAAAATAGTCCAATTACTGTTAACGATTATTGCGGAGTCGATAATAAAATAGTTGCAGCATTTGGTCGCCGGCGACTCACCCCCACATGGCTGCACAATAATCACTTGTGCTTGCCTCATTCACGTAATCGGCGACTCAGCGATGATAAGAATTCGCACAACGTGCCGATCGCCTCCAATATGTGTCAGTCGGTTAACCACACTCGTTCAGTGTTCACTGATGTGGGTGGTCGGCACAAGCACGAGCGATACACGTGTCAAACTCGTGCTAGGAGGGTGATTGAAAATCATTTTTCAAAGTCCAAACTACATTGCATAAATAAAATCAGGCCTGCTTTCAGGATCGATTGATTGCCATAAATCATATTTTTCGACCTTGACGCCCGCCGAATAACGCCAGTCGTCCACCCACCCCATCGCAATAGTGCTTGTCGTCGACGTCCCATCGCCCCCGCTGACGGTTGCCAAAACTGTGGCAGCCCGAGCGAATCGCGCCACACACGCTATATGTAACGCGGCTATTGGCAACGACCGACCTTGTTACATCACAGACAGATATTTTCGGTATATCGCTCGATAAACAATTCGTTCGGCGTGGTGACGACGAGACGCTTAAGCGCCACTGTGGCGCACATGGCGCGAGTGGCGGGTGGGTGGAGAAAACTGTTTCACGATAGTTCCACCTGCAACGCACAGCCGGTCTCGAGTTTGCCGGGCGCATTCGCGCGCGTGTGTGTGTGTGTGTGTAATGTCAATGTTACGGGCGCACTTGCGGACTGCAAGTGAAGCGCGCAAAAGCACGACGTCGTTCCGAAAATAGAACTGAAATTGTGCGAATGAACGTTGTGCGGTTCCACCCGATGTGCGCCAGCACGCGGTTCGTATAAATATATAATATGCACATTACTATAGCAGAATTCACAGACTATAGTGTGAAAAAGCACGCCACGGAATAGTGGTTAGAGCGGGATCGAAATCCGTTCGCCACTTCACATCGTGCGATGGGGTTAATAACCACTTCAATTCGTCAATATGACTTAACGCCTTATCTTTACGCACACTTGAGCAGATAATTTAGTTAATTTGAATCAACGCGCACTTCACACCCTCAACGGTGAATGACATGCGCCGCGTGCATGGCATCGTTCGCATGACAGTCGCATAGAGCGTCGTGCTCGGACGTGCATATCATTGAACGAGAAACATTCCGTCGACATCATAAATCCGAACCAAAAGCAAGCGCATCGCAAATGCGCACACTCAGAAGGTCACGAGATGCAATTTTATATAAATGCACGGCTGTTTATCCGCCCGACTGAGGGTGTGTGTGTGTGTGTGTGTGTTGTGTTTATAAATATTCCTACCGAGTGCGACCGAGCCGCCGTGCCGCCACGAGCGTGCGGTAGGTTATGTTTATTTTGACGCAGAATTGTGCAATGAACACACACTCGTTCTTGATTATAACATGATCTGCGGAAAATACAATTACATCAAATTCAATTGGAGCAGCTCGAGAGCAAGGGGGACCGGACTGGGTCTCCGTTGCGATTGAACAATTGTGAGCTGGGGTGAAAATGTGTAACAATATAGTAGTGCCTGTGTAATTTGTGTGTGGAGGTATGCGAGTCAGACGAAATTTGGCACACTCAGCGCCGAATGCTCGCAGCATATCCGCACTCGAGTACTCGCTGTGTAATGTTGACGGAACTGTCTGTAAACCCTAGACGCTTGCGAATGGCGGAATGTTGGCGTCGTTGTGCTTCATCGACGAAGCCGCGCACGAAAGCGTGCTGCTTTCAACACCTGTTACGACACACACTCACATGCGCGCATTCGGAGCGCGTCTTCATGGCCGCGGTCGCCGCCGACGACGGGATGAAAAACATCACACTATTATCGTCAATTGCCGGCCAGGCCAGGCAGAGTGCGGTGCATTTTGATGCAGATTTATTGCAATATCCGCAACTGTGCGCGCAGCACACTGAACTGAATTCGCCAACACACACGGCGAAAAGCATTACTCAATTAGATGCACCGATCATTTCGTTAGGCTGCTTGCGCTGAGGCCTGCTGAAAGCGGGTGCTCTCAGTCAGTTCTGGTGGGTCGTTTGGGTGAGCAGTGTTCGATGCGGTTGGCCGACGCATCAGTTGGAGGTACACAACGTGAATAATATTCAAAATTTAGTCATAGCACGTGACACGAGTGCCGTACTAATCTCGGCTATAACTTGGCCATACATTTTTTGGCACTCGACACAACATGGCACCAGTTAGATATGTGATTACGTACATTGGCTCCGCAAAACCTACGACGCAGATTTTGCAGTCCAAAATACCAAGTGTCACATGTGAAAATACGAATCGTCTCTGTCGCGGGCGCGACACGGACTCGAAATGCAATTTCATGTATGTTAACGACTTGAGCACGTGTGTGCATGTGTTTGTAAAAGTGTACACGGAACCACGGCTCCCCGCACACATTGACACCAGGCGCCAGTCAAGAACGTGATCTTCGTTTGGCGGGCACATGCCAAATGGATGTGCTATCGCCCCCAAAGCACCGTCGTCGGAGTGCGGTGATTTGTGCGGTGATTTGCTGCATTTGTTGCAAACTATTGCCGCCCGCTGATGATGCCGATACAGTGGTTCGATCCGCAATATTCTAGATCACTAGTTACTGCGTCGCGGTTGTCCGTAAATTAACTACACGGGTATGTGTGTCTGCACCATGCAACATTTAATTTGAGCTTGTTGAATGAGTGCCAAAAATATGCCGTTGTGATACTACATTGTGTGATGCAGTATATGGGTATTCGGGAGACTCTGAACTGTATGACGTCAAGTGACGAGACATGTGCGATCGCGCAATGCCGTCACTCGATGGACGGCTTGATTCTTGAGCGACATCGAGGGCGATCACAGATCGATGTATTTGTTGCTATTGCGCAGTAAAAATTGTTCCTATTCCCTATACTAATATCTTTTTGAATTTTATTTTTATTCACAGAGAGTACAAGTACTCAAACAAGATCAGCGACGCCCAATCGACCGATCGGAGCTAGCCAGCATTGTTTTCACCAAGTGAGTTATTCATTTCTTGCGTAATGCATACCCGCACATTTCTTCAATAAACGTAACTAACCAACTGCTTTTTCATCCAGCTACAAATCCGACATGCACAATGTGTCGACGCACACTGTGGCGGGTTCCACATTACCGCTGGTCAAGCTCAACAAGGATGCGGAGGCCAATGACTACAACCCATTTGAGCATCGCAAAGTCAGCAATCCAACAACGTAAGTTGCGCAAGACATTGCTGGAGAAAATCGAATTTTCCAATGAACTTTCCGTTCCACAGCGACTCCGAGACCCTCATCCATCTGCTGAAGGGCTCCCTCGGCTCCGGCATCCTGTCCATGCCGCTGGCCTTCTCCAATGCCGGCCTCTGGTTCGGGCTCGCCGCCACCATCGTCGTCGGCTCGATATGCACGTACTGCGTGCACATCCTGGTCAAGTGCGCGCACATGCTCAGCCGACGCGCCCAGATCCCGTCGCTCACCTTCTCCGAGATCGCCGAGACCGCTTTCCTCGCCGGTCCCGAGGCACTGCACAAATGGTCCCGTTTCGCGCGCTTCATCATCAACTTCTTCCTGGTCGCCGATCTGATCGGCTGCTGCTGTGTGTACAACGTGTTCGTGGCAACCAATGTCAAGCAGGTGTTCGAGTACTACGTGGCCGTGGACATTAACATTCGGTTGTACATCTGCATGCTGCTGCTGCCGCTGATCCTGCTGAATCTGATCCGGAGTCTGAAGTATCTGGCGCCGTTCTCGATGCTGGCCAACTGCCTGATGGCGTGCGGCATTGCGATCACGATGTACTATCTGCTGTCGAATACGCCGCACGTCAGCGAGCGGCCGGCGATTGTGGAGCCGCAGCACTGGCCGATGTTCTTCGGTACGGTCATCTTTGCGCTGGAGGGCATCGGTGTCGTTATGTCGCTGGAGAACAACATGAAGAGTCCGGCGCATTTCATTGGGTGCCCGGGCGTGCTGAACTTTGGCATGGCGTTCGTGGTGACGTTGTACTCGTTGGTGGGCTTCTTGGGGTATCTGAAGTATGGCGATAAGACGGAGGGCAGCATTACGTTGAACTTGCCGGTGGAAGAGGGGTGAGTTGGATGGGCGTTTTGTTGGTCGATGGGAGTTTAGTGAATAACAATATGATTTATTCCAATTGTAGGCTGGCCCAATCGGTGAAGCTGATGATTGCAGTGGCGATTTTCTTCACGTTCTCGCTGCAGTTCTACGTGCCGATGGAGATTATCTGGAAGAATGTCAAGCACAATTTCAACGAGCACCAGAATCTGGCCGAGTACTCGATTCGTATATCGTTGGTGGTAAGTGTTGATTTCTTTTATTGGCTAATAAGAACGGATTTTCAGCATGAGAATTTCAACTATTCAAATGCTTATATATTTGTGAGATTCAGACAATAATTAATATTATTACAATACAATCCACATATGTATATCATGAAATGTCCTTCTCTTCAGCGTGAACTGAATTAGTTTTGCGCTTTCTCAATTTATGACAAAAAATCATCAATAAATAAATAAGTGTTGTTGATACTGTTTTGATACTCTTGAAGTAAAACAACCCTTATTGCGAACGTTTTCACAATGTTTTAGATAATGTTTTTTGTGTTGGTGTATTAAATCTAATATTATTCCATCAATCTTTCCAGTGCCTTACCGTTGCGCTGGCCGCTGCCGTACCGAATCTGGGCCCCTTCATCTCGCTAATCGGAGCCGTCTGTCTGAGCACGCTCGGCCTGATGTTCCCGGCCATCATCGAGCTGGTCGTTTACTGGGATGAGCCCGGTTTCGGCCGATTCAACTGGAGGCTGTGGAAGAACTGCGTGTTGATTTGCTTCGGTATTGTTGGTTTTTTGACCGGCACCTATGTGAGTCTGCTGGAGATTGCCGATTCGTTCCACTAACACTGCGACCGGACGGTCGGTGGGTCGACTAAACTATTATACACACCAGTAGGCTAGAGGCAAACAGTTCGATATTACTTGTAATTTGTGTTTGTAGTAGACAATAAGCTCCAGTATACCAACACACAGACAATATTGCAACTAAAAAACCATTCGCAGCTTGGAGCAACGACGCTTCCTGAGGCGCTATTTTATCAGAATGTGTGCGCACAAGTGTTTTTAAATGTTACCGTTTTAAAAATATATATATTGTATACACATGTGCTAGTTGATAAGCTATATATTGCAGTGGCGTTACAATGTCGAAATTCTATGCATTTGGCACAAACACACACATTTTCGGTTTGTTACTCTAATCAAAATTCGATGCGGCTTCTAAATTGACGTCTACAAAACATTATACACTGTATGGTTTCCAGAAACATGAGATAATAATGTACATCAACACTGTATTAGAACACTGTGATTGCAACTCAAGCGATATGATAATACTACAAAGAGAAACCATCGACTACGACACCCACACACCCACAAACACTATAAACCAATTCTAAAGTGAAACTAATTATAAGCCTGTTACCGTTACAAACATACATATACACATAATAAATAATAAAATCAATAATAAAATAAACTCGAGGTTTTCAATTACCAACGTATATATAAACGCCTGGAGCTATGCAAGCGAAATTCACAATGTATTCGTCATGTTACCAGCAAGTATACAAGCGAGTATGAGTGCGAACTATCTGATATCTTCAGCTTCACGACGATTACCATCCATATCCGTTCAGATGCAACGGATTGCAACTTGCAACTAGTAATCCGATTCGCTGCAGCAATAAAGAGCTCACGATTCGAATCGATAGCAAATCGTTGCGCTTGAGCAAACATTCCTTTTTGTTTTACGAGAACGCACCAAGGATTATGAATTTATCGCTGAACGCGCGCAAGCTCAAGCACGCACGCAAGCGGGCACGATTAACGGCGTCGGTATACTACTCTACGTCATTTTATTCAATGAACATCATTCTATAGTTTGCACAACAATTCAATCATGCAAAAATGAAAAACACACAATCATTTCAATATTTTTTTTCTGAAATGGATGTGTGTGCTTTTTGATTCCCATTCTTTTGAGTGTACGGACATTGTTCTAGTGAAACGTTTTTTTTTTTTTTTTTTGCTTTTTCTCCTGGGGGTCGGGGGTTTGTGTGTGGTT
>JANTBZ010102858.1:3342-16846 GCA_024741255.1 Exechia fusca | reverse complement strand
GTTTCAGCCTCCACAATATGGAAGTAGCATGACCGTCTCCTGTCTTTTTTGACATTAAACAGTGTACATTATTCACATGTTTGGCTATAGCGGATTTGTTATTATGCCTATCAAAAAAGTTATTTTCACATCGTATGAACAGTGAAATTCCTCATAATTCACAAAAATAATCGCATCAAATATGTATCTAGACAGGCCAGAAACAACTCTTGGAGTTCAGACAACAACTCTTCTCTTGACCTTTTTTACCGACTGTAGATGATGATGATGACATAATTTGTCGTTCTAAAAGTTTGTAAATATTTTTGATGTGTATAGATCAATCTTCGGAGGATGGTTTTCTGCAAAGGACAAGTGTCTTGTTCCACAATATCGGACAATTAATTTATAATTTTCGTCTATTTTTGTGAATGTCCGATTGAAGAAATAAATGGTTTCACAGATTTATCCTGTTTTTGCAAAAGACGGGCTATAAGAAAAATAATATTCATCATACGCGTTTTTTGTCTATTCTATGGAAAGTTCTAATTGTATGTATAGCTTTGTTATATAGCTTACCCTCCAAAATCAGGCCATACAGTGAGCAGAGTGAGTAAATTAATTGGTGTAGTATACCATACATGGTATTTTGTACATTTTAAATTATATCAATTCAATCAGCGATACACTGAAACGAGTTTGAATATATTTGTGTTGATGTCATTGACATTTTATCAAAACATCTTTGAAGCTATAACATAAAATGTATTCATTCTACGAGTTATACCAATAAGATTGTCTGTCGCCTGCTGTCTACCAATGCTATCTCGAACGATACAAACCTTTATGCGCTCGCATTCGTTACAACACATAAAACGGTTAATTAAACATGCCGAATAATCAGCTCAAATGTCACAATATTTGCACCACCCACCAACCAACCGCCAACCGCTACGACCCAGTCGTTTCGGCTCGTAACGCTTGCCTGCTATATACTAATTCCATTCGTTAGGCGCGCGCGCGCGACTCTCGGTTGAATTGTCGACGAAGCTTACGAGATTTCCGCTCGCGCAGCTCCGTTTGCCGCGCACATTTCGATCCGATATCATCATGACAAGGGGATTTCTGGTGATGCCTTGACTTCGTCGTCGTCGTCGGTCGCCTGCAGTTTACGACAGTCACCAGCATCACGGCGCAGATATAAAATCGCTTTATTTGTAATTCAATTCATTCCAGACGAGAGCACATACACATACACTCCTATAGCATAAGTGCGCCATCAAATTATCGAGAGCAAACGATTCCGAACAAATACTCTTGCACTCGCGCGCAATCAGACCTGCCTGCCAGCCAAAGCACTTCATAATGCATTTGATCTCGAGCGCAGCAGACTGCAGCTCGGCGGATATGCGCAATGCGCTTGCTCAGTCACCCGCGACGCGTCACGTCTGCGGAAATTATCGAGATTAAAATGAACCAATTTGCACGTGCACCTCGCCGCGTGATGGATTTGCTTGCGCAGATGTTCGCAGCATAAACTGTGGCGCGCTGCTAATGAGACGCGCGAACCGAACGCGATGTGCACTGCACACGAATCGTACTAGGGGTGTGCATTGAAACCTGCACTTTTCTTCTGCAAAGAGGTTAGTCTTGAAGGTTCGAAGTCTCAATTAGTATTTAAATGTTATCGTCTGGTCGTTACATGCCTTTGAAGATAAAATAAAATATATAAATCACTTTGATAGTATCAATAATGTTGTTTCTCGTCAGAATGTTTGGAAATTCAATCTTGAAAAAATGCAAGGTCCCCGAAATGCAATTTAACACGAACTAGTAAGAAGCACGATTATAGGACTAGTGGTGACATTTATCAATGGATTTTTGTTTGTAACGTCAATAAATCACTAACATCATTATTTCGTGAGATATAAATTGTAACTGATAATATTCTTATTCATTAAATCCATCTATTCTTTGGGCCTAAACATTTACAGAGTATTGCCAGAGGTATAACTAGCGATTACTGCAAATTCGAATCGCCTTCACCTAACATAAAAAAAGTGCAGCTTTCTATGCACACCCCTAGTACCAACACATTCGCATTCGCACGTCACGCCGCACGCCAACTTTGCCAAATCGCGCGAGCGATGCATTCGAGCACGGATCCAATCGCGCGAGTTCGCAGTTCGCGGTTCGCGTCGCAAAGTTTTCTGCCACCGTATCGGGGCGGCAATTTCGCGGATGGACATATTGCCCGGTCCGAATCGCCGCTATCGCGCCGAGCATAATCGATGGATCAACAAAGCGCACGTCCGCGGAGGAGTTTTATCGTGTGCGTGCGATGGGGTGGTTTATTTGGGCGCGAATGTGGCGCGTGAGTGGACGCAGAGTGGCGAATCGTGTCCGCTCTATGCTATGCTATGAAATTATGTTTGCGATTCGGATTGGTGAGCACTGTTCGGACATTCACGCACGAACGCACGACATCATATACATTGCAGAACCAGGGTTGTTGATTTGATTAATGATCCATTGGTAACTTGTTATTAAGTTGTTTAAACGGATATTACGATTTGAAGTGACAAGTAACATATTCTGATATCCAACGTATGGGAATGTTCCAAATTGTATTAGTGGCTAGAAAACTACGGGTTTTTGATATGGGTATTTAATGCATTAGTAACGCCATGAAACTTTTATGAACAGTGAACACAAATTAATAACACTATTCACAATTGTCTTTTAGCAATTAAGAGAGTGGAAAAGAGGGAGATCGTAACTAGAGATAGTGCGAAAAATAAAATTAAAAATCGTTCGTATTATTAACTTGCATTAGTTACATTATTTACACGGGTAACTCTTCGAAAGTTACTAATAGAAATAGACGCGTCCCTTAACAACTCTGAGCATTGCTCAACAACTCTGATCATATCGGAGATATTCAATTATTGTCTTGCACCTGTCCGGGATGGCAATGCGGTCGAGTCGTAGGCGATAATTGGAGGCAAACTCGACGTGTATGTATGTCCGTCCGATGCAATTTGAATCAATATCAATTAAGAGTGATGTGCGAGTGTGCGTGTGTGCGTGTGCATGCGGTCCACTCCATTGCCCGACCTGAAACGCATCGATGGCGATGTTGACGTGCCAGTGAATAGCCGTCGGCGGTGTCTGTGCTGGAACGTTGATTAAATCTATACGCAGTACGCAGGTGTGTGATTCTAGCTCGAATATCAAAATGTACGCACTGTTTATGTTTGGCATACGAGCACTGACGATGGGCTGCTCTACATCGGTCGCATTTCGAACTCGACATAATCGTGTTATCGTTCAATGAAGACGGTTCCATTAAACATGTGACGACTTTTCTTTTGATGGTGGATCTGACGACGGGCTATTGTGATACGAAATTTGCATTCGACAACACTCTCAAGCGCCGAAATGGAAATGCCGTTTTTATGCTGCCGTCTGTTGACTGTGTGTCTTTTGTCCTGATATGAAAAAGGATATCATGCCCTCGGAACATCCCCGCCTCCGCTGCCGCCATTCTTGGGCAAGTGTAAACATGCTTGAAATGCAAAAGATTCCGATGCGATGGAATTTATGTTTGCGAGCCACACTGCACATCGTTACGGAGCATTTCTTGCACACAGCATACCCAGCTCGAATCAATCAAATTCTTTTGTGCAGCATATCGCAGTTTAGTTTACCTGCTGCCAAAGCGTTAGTGAACTGAAATTAATGACTCAATTCGAGCGATACACTTTGAAATAATGGGTGAAAACTATAAAGCATCGTCGGAGCAGCATCGTCGGACCAGACCAGACCAGACGGCTCCGCGCGCGCAGACGTAGTAAAATGGTGCGCGTAATTTTAGCACCGAACAAAAGGCCCCCCCACACACATAACGTACAGGCGCCAACATGTTGAAAAGTAGACGACCGTCGAATTGCCAACGGTTGCCGCAAGATCGGTTTCGGGACCGGAGCGCACGCGCGTGCGCGCATGTTAAATGATAGGTTTATGGGAATTTCGTGCGAAATGTATTTGCCATTTATTACACTGCGGTCCCACAACGGTTGCGGCGCTGAGGAGGCTTGTCGCCCACATCAGGCATCGCACGGGCCGAAACGACGAGACTGTACGGTCGCCATAATTTCCCCAGCGCGCGAGCGCCAGCCCAGACGCGAACTACATAATTTATATTTATCGCTGCCCCGGTTCGGTGTTTTTATCGGCTTTCGATTTTTTGGCACTGTGTACTTTATGCTTATGCTGTGCGTGGTGCGTGCCTAGATTGTGGTCTTTAATATTGGCGAGGTGAAAGCTTTCGGTTATTTTGTAATAGAATTCATGTTGATTTTGATAAATGCGCTATCGTCAACGGCTGTTTGGATTACAGTCACTGAATCATGAATAATGCAACCTGATCACGTCTCCACGAGCCATGCTCACGGAATCGATATATGCAAGCGCACTAATTTGTCGGGCTGCTGAACGAACGTACGTTCCCAGCAGGTCGCTTGTAAAGGATCGTTAGGGTACGGAAATAAATATATATGTAATCCGTAGCGCACGTACTCTGGGCGAAATCGAGGTCGCGAACCGTGTGTGTGTGCAACGTGTGCAGCTCGCGCGTGTGTGTGAATATTTTTAATTAAAAAATCACGGTTGATTTATTCCGCAGGCAGCATACGTGTGCGCGTCGTATGCTGCCGCTGCGTTCTCATTAGGACTCATTTCTCCGGTATTTATCTCCTGTCATCGGCGGCATATGGCGAACCAATTGATTGGTCGCCTGGACCAGACAGTTTATCGTCCCCCGTTTTAAAAATAAATATGACCTGCAACCTAAATTGAAGCTGTTTGGATTCATAGATTTCCGTTGGATTATAATATAAGCTTGAGCATAACGTTTTCTTTACTATTTTTGCCTTCTTCACAATGCTCAATTTAATGTAGTTATCGTTATCCGATTTATACTTTCAGGAGGACAATTCAATATAAATTTATCTTGAAAGTCCTTGGTACTGTTGATTAAACAAAATCGGACAGTGCATTCTTACGAGACATTTTTGGGGTCAACTTTATACTATCTATACAATTTTTATAATACTATTATTATTGTAATCGTGCGAACTACGTATTTGTTTCATCAATTATCGTGATTCATCGAAGTTTCACTTGCACATAACTCCGTTTATGGTTGAATTAATATCAAATCTATATGGACAAGCGCTCCGATCACAAAACTGTTGGAGACTTTTTTCAAGCAGGGATCTGTACCTTCCTTACGATGTAAAGTATGTTCCAATGGATTGATATGAAGCTACTCATCGCTCGAATGAATAATAGACAATTTTATGCTCAAGCCAATATATCATATGATTCACCAGACGCCGCATCCACATAGTCTGTAGCCGATCAATTGCCACAAATTGGCCAAACGAATTAAACTCTCGGCTCAGCGGCTCGTGCGAGATAGTCAACCCAATTCGGCCGCCCCAATTGGGTCATTCCAATTGGGCGTCATCGCCTCTGCACGCCCACAATAAATTCGGAGCAAGTGCAGCAGCAGCAGCAGCATAGACCATTGCGCTGACATCGCATTGGGGGTTATAAATCGCATAAGCAAGTGCAGCCGCAGCAGCAACATGTTTTCTCGATTACCATAAAGCACGCTTGCACACACACACACACAGCTACGGTCGCATATTGTGGCAACGACGATGACTCTGCGCACGCTCAACCACCGACGTTGTCAACAATAAATATTTGTGTGTGCGAAGGCGCGATGAAACTTGCGCATTAGCACTATGTCGACCGGGTGCGGCACAAGTTCATGCATGCGAATGTCGCGTGCGATATGTGCGATATGTGTGTGCATGCGATTTGGCGCGATGTTCGCGCTAAACTTGAGCTATTTCGGTCGCGCGAGCGCACGCGCAATCACGTATATTTAATATGAGAAAAGTTTGTCGTTTAAATGCGCCTGGCGCCGAGCGCTAGAGAGAGCGTGAGCATAAGGAATGTTTGCGTGTGTGTGCAAATATGACACTTTCGTTGTGGCGTCTTCGCGTGGCGCGACCGGCGTCAATTCACGCTTGCCGCGTCGCCTTTCGGAAATCACATTGCTGCAGCATTGCAGCGGACGGAAATATGACTGTGCGAGTTATGCTGCAGTTGCGGGCAGTGGCGTGTTCAGAAGGGTTTTTGGGTGTTGAACACACTAGACACTAGATAACAAAGTTCAAATAGGTAGGTATACAAATTTAGAGGTACTGTGGGACGCAACCCCCATATAATCGAACTAAAGAGTATCAAAATGTTTACATATTGAATAAATCAAATCAGTTGCGAGCTACAAAATTTAGGAACGCATTGATTTATCAGATTGATTCGTTTCTTTCAAATAATGATGATGATTCCATTTTCCTATCACTCTCTGGCAGCATTTCATAATATTTCAATTATATAATTCCATGTTTCCTGGTATTATTATTATTTCCTGGTCAAGCATTGGCATGCTAGAAAATTAATTGTCCATTTAATTGAATTGTGGCAAATTTTCACACAGAGCACGACTCAAACGCATACAATTCCGTTCTGTATCTATTACCTGTGATGAATTCACTTCACTTCAGCAGTTCATAGTACATCACACTTGACTGATCCAACCAAACAGGTGAAAAAAAACCTTAGACTTCGAGATCATCAGTTATAAAGCGTAGCATAAACTCGGGAACTCGGGAAGAGTATGAGTATGTTCAAAGCCGCAAATGATGAAAATTCGGCTCGAACACGGCCGCATTAAATTGAGTAAAAGTTCGTGACTGATTTGAACAATTTGTGATGCTATTATGCTGACAGATTCTCAAGCAGTTTGGCTACATTTACATCAATCAGAACGTCTGTTAATGTTATAGAATACTGCGAGTGCAAAGTGTGATCAATACATACCTTGGTTCATTGCTTGGACAAAATATGCTTCTACCCTCGGAAAATTCCTTGATACCCACCAACGTGAAGTCCGGCCTACGCCACTGCTTGCCCCCACCACCACACAAGTTATTCTCGCATTCGCGCCGAGTGTTGGTTGCACTCGTGTGAGCGCATGTCCTACTATATGTATGAGTGCGTGTAGAATGTTGATTTGGAAAGTTCACGCAGAGGGCGTGCTTGCGAAACGCATTTCCTGCAAACACTGTTTGCTCTGCGATTCGCAACATTCGCTATGCTCACATGCGCGAAGCCAAAGCAGCAGCAGCAGAAGCACTCCAAGAGGAAGGAGGCCACGCAAACGCTGTTCCATTAGTTCTGTGTGTGCGTGCGTGCGGCAACTCAACTCCGGCGGAGTGCTTTTATTATTTTATTTTCCTCGCGATTGTGATATGCTCCTCGCGTCGGCAAGCATGCGAAACAATTAGCTGCAGTTTGTCTGATAAATGTTCCCGGGACGCGGACGCGTGAAGCGGCGGCGAGGACGAACGGTATTACGTGTATTTGTGTCGGACAGATAAAAAGTTCCGGTCTCGGGCGTTTCAGTGGCAGGGTATATAGTTTCTGTTGGGGCAATAGTGCTGCTTCGCTCACCGAACGAAAACACTCAAACGTCACGTCGTCGCCAGTGCAGCATATCCTGCACGTTTGCAGTTACTCACAGGCACACACACACAAACATTGCGAGGCACATAATTGCTGACGCTTTACGCTGGGCGGAGGCGAGAGGAAATTTAAAGTGCATTTATAGTGTGGTCGCCGACTAGACATTCGTCGAGCTCTATGCGAATTAAACAACTTTTGTGGGACTGTGTGACATCATCGGTAGTTGGCGACGCACATGCATGTGGGTACTAAACGTGCTACGGAGAATAATGCATAAAGTTGATAATTTGCTGTTTAAAATGCTGTTTGTCCGCAAATCAGTCCTGTTTAAGTTTAAGTGCGCATTGAAGCAATCCTGAATGCTTCATTTTGGACCGCACATGGAACAGCAGGACTTATATCAATGGATTTTATCCAAGCTCTTGGGAAAGTACGATAAAATGAATTGTTCTTTTTTCAATTTAAATATTGCGTGTACAACCATGTGCGTAATGTTTTCTGTCTAAATGTGTGATTTTTTTTTTTCGACATGACATCAGACATTTCTCGATGGAAGACATCAAGGCTGAAAAACAAACATTTGAATTCAATCATATTGAGCATAATTACAATTGTATTGCATTTCATCAACATATAATTGTATCCTATATTTTTCTCTCTCGTGTTAATTAGAGCAAATTCGTTCATGTTGTTGGTGAATTTATCGAACAATCCTTTGAAATGAAATACGTTGTCTATGTCGAACGATTAAACAGCCTGAACTTAAATTACGAGATCGTTTCATAAGGAATTCCAACACACATAATATCCTATGGAATAAATAGTCCATTTGTGTGCCTTCATCTCGATCCATCTGTTCCGCTCTCAACACTCCTATTCGGATACGAAACGGATTTGTCTCCAAAATACGTCCTCCTATTTCCTGGAATAGGAGCCAAACCCTCCAATCGTCCAATATACAATTAGTTCCGGTATCGAATGTCGCACTCCGCATCCGCGTGCTTCATTCCGCCCACCCAAAATCTCATACGAATATCCGCATGACAGCAGCAGCCAGCCAGCCAGCCCAAAATGGGGTCGGGTGCGGGTTGGGCACCCCCAAATCGAAACCGATTACGCATCATCTGTCCCGAAGCCAGCGCCAGTGAAAGCGAAAGCGCACATTACAATATTACACACCAAACACACACGTACGGATGAGCGAAGCGCATCTCCGGCTGCTTCAGCTCTGCTCCGCCGGCTGTCAATCGCTCAGCGAATAATGGCACTCATTTCACATTACTCGCACTCGCACGCGCGCGCGGATGAGTGGAGCATCATGTGCCAGTGCGCGCACGGGCACATCCTCCGGCAGACAAATCGCATGACTTGATTGACTTTTGGATAATGTGTCGCTTTTCGCCGAATGGCGACGGCGGCGGCGACGGCGACGGCTTGGAGTTGGCCAATGTACGTGCACGCGTCGTACTTGTGCACATACGCCCAGACTCAGCAAAGCTCTTGAATAGAATGATAAAAAACCGGTTTGAATTGTGCTTATTTAAAATTTTCCAAATCTTTTGAATAGTGATCAGTTTTGAATACTTTACTATTGAAAAAAGCATTGATAAAACCTATATAATTAGCCTTCCATTACTCATACACAAATTTTGCAGTAGTGCCCGAGAGTGCCCCGAAAGTTTGAGGATCCCACACATCTGTAATTTTAAATCAATTTCGAAAAGGTAAAATGATATCGATAGACTATTTATCTGGCTATATTGTTGCTCGACATTATTGCTTCGTATTGGGTCTATGATTCGAGCTATACTCCAAAAACCGAGAGCATGTTTTTATAACGATTTTAAAATAGGGAGGGGGAGTTTTCTTCCAAACATTAACCGATTGAGAATACTTTAGAGTTTATGCTTGGTCGAATTCAGAGGAAATCGCATGCTATATGCATCTTGTTTCACAAAAACCGAAGTATCTCGATGAAAAATAACATTTGCAAAAATCAAAAACTATATTATTGTTGGGCACTACATTTCTCAATCTGAGAATATTTTTTTTTACATTGTATCTAAGCAATGTTATGCCGTGTCCAAATACCGAAAAATTACGTGAATGTCACTTCATCAAACTCAGCTATATGTATTGATGTTCAAGTTCCTAGGGCGATCCAAGTCGGACTATTCCTTCTACATTTAAGTTGAATTCAAAATTCAACTTGTGTCCGTTTCTGCGGTAGAACTGTGCAAACACATTAGAACCACTTGTATAATTAAGAGTTTTCCCTTCACGAGACATGTCTCGATAGCCTTTTCATTTGAATTTTCTTCGGATCATATTCTCCACAGTCTGCACCCACACACTCGAGCCACTGTCGAATGAACCGGGGAGCCAGAGGATACTCGCAACAATACGCGACTCAAGTGTTTTATATGTCGTGTCGTGTGAATGGTGGCGGTGGTGTTCGAAAATGCCAACAAACGTGTGTGTTCAATGCGAACATTCAAAAGAAGAGAGTGTGCACAAAGCCAGAGTCGGTCTCCATTCACACAGTTTCAGACGTTTCACTGTTCTGCTGCTCGCTGCTGTCTGTATAAATACACAAGTGGGTGGATGTCAGATGGAAACTCGACATTCAACACAGACAGACACACACACACACACGTGCTGCTCACAAAAGTCTCGTTCAGCCAGAGCACTGAATACAGTGTGGAGTGTGGAGCTGGCGGCTGCTACGATGTCGTCGTCGTCGTCGTCGTCGTTGAATGAGTGGCATTTTTCGGGGAGCTCGCACACGAAAATACATTTACGGTTCATTTTGGCATTTTTCAATTCGCCCAACCAACCGAATCCACCCCACTTTACGCCCCCTTTCCCACATACATACAGTCTGCGTGCACTTTAGCTTCATGTCAATGGTGTTTTATCTGCTTTCTCTCTCTCACTCTCTTCGTGCTTTCTCCCTCTTTCTCTCTAATCTGGCATTAGTACACCGACGAAGATGACACCGAGGCCAAATCGTACATTCCAGGCACATTGACCGAGCACAAGCTGCGCACGCTGGGCACCTCGGCCACAGCCAGCAACTCGCATCGCCAGTACAAAATCAACGAAGGTGAGTCTCGCACAGAAGAGCTGAGCCCCACAGCTGAAGTTGGAACGAAGTGAATGGGTGTGTGTGTGTGTGTGTGTGTGCAACTGGCAGTTGTGCAGACCGGATGACATTAAATCTGTGCAGCTATTCAAGGATGGATTTTGCGTAGCAGTTGCGAAGAATTTGGTGACATCTGAGTATGGGAATAAAGAGAATTTAAACGATGCTTTCAACATTCAATGCAATGCCCTTACAAATATAGTAATACGGATCTACTATTTGTTGGGTTCTGGTTACCTCATTGTGTTGATTGTTTTCGTTAAATGGAACTCCAGTTGATTCTACCGCTGAAAAAATCGTATTCCAGAAATCACTCCCGGCTATGGAGCTATTCTGATTTAGTAAACTTCATAATTCGTAACCCGTACTAACGCAAAGTACTTTAGTTTCAATTACGTTTTCACATCCGTGGAGTCGAAGGATGTAAGATTATCTAATTTGTATAGTCCTCTATGTCGCGCGATATAATCAGTAAACAATGGGAAACTTTCGTCAATTGTGCCTGAACTAATGATCATAGAAATGCCTCCCACAACAATACAATTCTACTGGCTCCAATAAAATATTCTCTCAATTCCGGAAAGTATGTTATGTCAAGAAATATGCGTAGATATGTAAGATAACTACAGTTTATGCACCACAAATTGATTCCTCTTGGAATCTAAATTTCTCCAATTCGAGCCTTAATCTAGTTCAACGCAGGTTTTCGTCGACAGTTTGTACGCTAAAATGACATAGTAAATTGTACAACTGCTCACAAATTCGCATCAATATGAAATGTTTCAAATTGAAGTTTCTTTGAAAATCTGAGTACTTCCTGCATTCGCACTAGTATCATTTGAATGCATTGGCCAACTTATAGGAAGTCATTTCTAGGGTGCATGAATTCCAATAAATTGGTGTAGTAGATACTAGGGATGAGCATAGCATAGAATCTTACGTTCGTCTTCAGCGAAGCGTACTTGTCGAACGCGTTTACATAATCACATTAAAAAAAACTTGTTTTGAAGGTTTTGAGAGCTGCTACAAAAGGCAAAATCACAATTCGTACTTGCCTGCAATGATGTCGATGTATACGTGTGTAAAAAATAGCATTCGCAAATATTTGTCTTGTGCTCCTTCAATATTACCAAAAAATATATAATCACATTGATAGTGTGAACAATGTTGTTACCCATCAGAATTTAAATGAATTTCATCTTGAAAAAAATCCAGGGGCCCTGGAATGCAGTTGAACGTGAAAAGGAAGAAGCAAATTTCAAGGGCCTCTGGTGATTTATTAATTGTTTTGTCATGTAATGAAAATCACTCGTCAACAGCTTCACTCCATTGAATATAAGTTTGACACTATAAATATTCCTATCCATTTAGTCGACGGATAAAAAAAACGTATTTTCTAGTACTAATCGCCTGTAAGAGATTTGTACTGAAATGTGGGTCTTAAAATGTTCGACAGTTAACCGACAGCAAGAGACGTTTAAAGTTGGAAGAAAAGACATGCGGCTAACTCCTCTCACATGCATTCATGAAATACAAACAATTAGGTCGATAAGACTCGCCCTTGCGAGGGCATGGTTCTCCTCGATGAACCGAGTGTTATAAGGACTAGGTATATGATACAAATTGCAGAGTGATGCTTAAAACGTTTTCTTGTTGCGAGCCTCTACTCCAAATGAAAGACGTAAATTGCTATGCTCTCCCCTAATATAACATATTTTTTTCCGAGCGTCCAAATTTCACGAGCATCCTTTTACATAACGGATACCCTGCCATTATTCCTCCGTCCGACACACAGCTGCTGCTACTGCATTCAAAATGCGTATCAATGGAAATGGAACCATTCCGAACGCACGCACTAATCACATAACTTTTTCCGTTCCGACCCGTCCAATGCATTGCAGAACGCGCATCCGAGCACATTATGCGCATCTCGCAGGCGGTCACGTGTCGCGTGCCGCGGCCGCGCGTGATCCCCGTGCAAACGAACCCGGCGCAGGTGTCTGGCGGCGGCTTCGGCGGCGGCAGCGGCAAGCAGTACATTCCGCACTGCACGATTCTGCACCGGTGCGGCGACGATGCGGGCTGCTGCAGCAGCGATGCGCGCACGTGCGCCGCCAAAACGCAGCAGATGGTGGACCTGTATTTTTTCGTAAGTTGGATTTGCCACGAGCGCGAGCACCAGCGAGAGAGAGAGAACTGTCCAACTAACTAGATACTAACTAACGAACGTGGTGGTGCACTGGGAGCAAAGAATAATTTAATTACCGGATTAGCTATGCAATGCTTCTCTGGGTGGGTGCGTGGGAGCGTTCGCGGATTAGGTTGGGCCAGCATAATTCTGATTCATTTGGGCGAATTGCTGAGGTCAGAATGTTTGGCGTGGATTAATCAGAATTATGCAGATGCTAATTTTGGTTGAATGCAGCTAAATGATGATCAGAGATATAATCATTATAATTTGTTCACATTAACACTGACGGTCGAATATCGTAATAACCGAAAACTATGCCATCGATCGATATAAGGTAGTAATATACCAGTAGCTTGCGCCTAATAATGGGATTTTTTAAAAACATTTTCATCAAAATGTGATTAAAATTAATATTCAATTATTGGTCACGACTGTATTGACTGATTCACCGGTATCTAGTAATCTAGTAAAATACACCTTTCAATTTTAGCTATCGATACTGTTGATATCAACGATTTTTCGCGATTAGGTCACTCGAAATTATATTCATTTTCTATTAATATTAAAAATCCGTTGCAAATTCA
>JANTBZ010102747.1:0-17097 GCA_024741255.1 Exechia fusca | reverse complement strand
ACAACCCGTAGGTCTTGACCTCCCTTGTATACTCCACTTGTATTTGAAGAGTAGCAGGGCTTCGTAACCGGTTTCGGTTTTGAAAGATGACATGTGGTTAGCACATCGCTCTAAAGAGTAACCCTAGGCAACATTTCAACATCCTTCCTGTGGATGATCGTGTGGAGAAAAAACACAAAAACTTTTACTCACTCCCGAGATTTGAACCCGGGACCTCCAGCTCGTGAGGCAAGCACTCTATCACCTGCACCACTCAGACGATTCCTTGATTATATGTTCACAAATGTCCGTCCCGTTTCTCTAATCCTTCCTATCTCATGAGCGATCCTAAATGTCCGTTTTTTTTACACTGAAACAGCTTCAAAATAGCAAGACTTTTTTCGGGATATTTCTGATCAACCTGTATAGTGATATTGTTTGATATGTTGTTTGATATTCTAGCTAAAATGCAATGGCAAATAAAAACACGAACTTGAAAAAGTCCCCGAAACACGGCCAAAAGTTCTAGAATACGGCTTTTTCTCCAAGTTTTCATTGTTTGATTTGATTTTCATGTGAAAAATAACACATTTTTCCACAATCTCGAGTTTTTCTAGCATCTTTGGATGTTAATAGACAACACGTTATTCGGAAAAGTCTTGTCGAATCAAATATAGTTTCAAGCGCGAAAATAGCATATGTTATGTTCGAAATATCATTGAGAAATCATGGTTTTCACACCCTTTTTTCTAGTTTTTGACTACTATATTAGGGCCCTGAAACGACGTAGTTATTCAGGCCCTCAAGTTCCGGGCCAATATGAATTATATTATTAGCAAGAAATGTGCAATAAAACACTCGATGAATTTAATTGCTCCATGAACAAAGTATTTAGAATACAAAAAAAGAATTACCAGCATGGAACGCATGCATGGGCTCCTTGACTTTTAGGAAACAGGCGAACGTATTTACCGTCTTACATAGAAGGTTTGGATGTAATATTATTCCCATATAAGTAGTAAATCGCGCAAATATGCCGAAAAGTCAAGTTTGAATATGACAAAATGTAGTTAACAGTATTATCATATAAAACTTTAAACGAAATCGAGAAGAATATTTCCTCAATACATAACTACACGTAGACTAGTTGAACTATGTATATTCCAATTACACTCTGATTCGACGACCCAATATTCATCCTTCGTCGCGCTCTTCGCCGTCGACGACGGGCAAACGAAGTGGATAAAGGATATGCACAACGTCTGCGGCGTTGTCTGCATCTGTGTGTGTATGCGCTCACAGCTCGCACACACACACGCACAGCAGCGCGAGCGAGTGGCTCGTTGCTCTACATTATGCGTGTCGAGTTTCAGTCATGACCGAGTCCTAGAGAGCGACAGGACACCTTCGCGCTGCGCTGCGGATCGAACGAACGACGACCGACGAGACGTCGGGACGAACGGGCGCGCACCGACACAACAAAAGTGCTGTTTTCCTCCGGACGCCGCCGCCGCCGCCGCCGTCGTGTGTCGCCAGTCGCGTTCCGCAACATCACACGCTCACAAATTGTTATCACACATTCGCTCGCGTGTTGTTCTTCGTTGTGCTTCGTCGCGCGAACCGTGGAAACAAAAAACCCATTTGCCGGGGACGTCGAAGGCTCGACGACGAGAGGAGGCTCGAGGTCGCCGAGATCGTGCGTGTGTGGTTTTTTTCGCCCGTGGTGTCTGTGCACTGGGTAATCCGCATGCTGAGCTAATTATACAGAAATGCTGAGGTGTATCTGTATGAGTGTGTGTGTGTGTGTGTGCTCGCAGGACATTGCGTATATCCGTGTATGCGCTTGCATCGCGACACACTGCTGTGCTTGTGTGTGTATGCGTGCGTGAAAGTGTGAATGAATGGGATGATGATTTGTCCCTTAGACAAATCGATAAATCTCGATGCGGTGCGCGTTCGAGTTGGAATCGCTCGGCTCGTCCTTTCTCACATCATATGATATTCATGCATATACATATACAACTAAACGTAATATAATAAATAATGGACTTTTAGAACACGATCTCATAAAAGTCCCCGAAACCTTGTCGATTTAAATGTAGAAAAAATCAAAATTATTTGTCCATTAATTCAGAGTTTTTCTAGTAACTTTCGATGATATCGAGAGATAAAATCAGTTCCCATCACAGCGTCCGTCGAGCCGATCCAAATCGATTGAAATAATAAAGAGTCCATTATTATTTCATATTTGTCAATCAGAACACGGTTTAGCTATAACACGGTTTCCTCAGGAAGTTGGACATTTGGCACGAGCAACGCAAATTACATTACTACGTAATTTTCCCGTCGTTTGGTTGAAAATATGTGCATAGCTAGCGTTCAAGCGCATGATCTAATCAAAATGTTCAGTGTGCAGTGTGCAGTGTGCGATATGCTCGGCTGGGTACAGAGATATGCGATATGTTGCTATGTTGTGATGTTGTGTATGTTGCGATGCAGCTGCGCTGACTCTAGGAGAGGTAGGACGAGGATGTTCGCTCATGTATGGTGGTGGTGTGTGTGTGTGTGTGTGTGTGTGTGTGCAGTGGGCATACCTGTGGAGTTGTTTGTCTCGTTTTGTGGTTCTGTTCGGCGAAATGCACATCCATCTGCCCCACTCAATCTCACTGCTATACACACATCGACAACGACGTCTCGTCTCATGCTTCGCGTGTGACATATGCAATTAATTGCAGCTTCCAGAGAACTGTGTCTTGTGGTTATATTGTGTGTGTCAGTGATCACAATAAGGATGCGCCTTGTGCCTGCCGCCTGGTTGTGTTTGTTCGTTGTGCGGTCATCAAAACACAATGTAGTGCTCTTATCGCAACTATATCGGGATTTCCAGTAGCGGATCTAGGATTGAGCTAGAGGGGGGTTGGCTTATTTCGTATATTCTAAATGTTGAAAGCGTTGGTAGCCATGCGGAAACTTGGTCCAATAAACCTTAAAGGCTTCTCTATCCAAAATTTGAAAATCTATCGAATTCGCATCCGGTGAAATTGACAGCCATTGTGTGTGCAAAATGGAATGTGAAATGAAATGTGAAATGAAATGTGAATCGTCAAATTAGGGTTTTGCGACGAAGCGAAGCCTTACAATATTCTAAACGGTTCGGACTTGAGCACATTCTTGAGTACATTTTTGCTATACAGCCTCTTAACCTTGCTTTAGCCACTTTGACTAAGAATCTCAAACTCCAAAAACACCAAAAGTCCGAGACAAGTTTGTTCAAAAATGCACCAATGACGTGCAACGTGCATCTCCATTGTTAACAGTCTAGGTTGAATAACTAAGGTCAAGTGCGTCCAAATCGAAAACTGTAAATGTAGTCTTCAACGATAGACAATAAACAGTCCTTATCTTTTGGTATGAAATTCGAATTAACAAGTTTAAAACTGTAGATAAAACTGTAAACAAATTCAACAAAATGCTTACCAAGGCATTTGTTGTTGACAACTCGAATTATCATACATATAACATCTCTCTTCATTTTGTAATTCAAATTTAGGGCTTGTTTCAGGCAAATATATTGTATCTGTTTGTTTTAAATCATGTGTTGGATCTCGATCTTATGAATCCATTTATTCGATAGTTCAATTTGAATTTATGTAACTCTTTCAATTAAATTTGAATTAAATCATCAAAGTGGTTGAACTACGACTAGGGCTACAAGGATTATCAGGCTGCGCTTAGCTATCGAGCCAATTACATAAGCCCCAATACAGCTGCATTAGACATTATCGCTCGCCACATGGCTATATTCTAGATACACCGGGCTGTATGAAAACAATTGTAAGCCACGTATGAATTCTACTATTTGTGGAAATGGCTACAGGGAGCGCTCGCCAGATCCTGGATGCGCTCTGGAGATTTCCGAACAGAACCACCGCTCCGCCGGCACTCAAAGCATTTCATGGCACGTGTGGCTGTTTGTATAGTGAGCTAATGAACCTTTTGATTGTTTCGCTTGAAAACACGCGCTCGCACGCCCGCACACAAAACGACAGTGAAAATGGTGAAAATGGCCACAGCAGCAGAGTGCACCGAGAACGCAGCATGCAAATCGTCCACGTCGAACAAGGTTGTCGCCTATGCCGGATTGAACGCCGAGGTGACGCCAAACAAGCTGGTGTACACAAAGGTATATGTTTGGAAGATGGACTTTTGACCGTTGATTTGTGTGTAATCTTCATAGTTGTTCGTTCAAAATGGTGGCACTACTCTTAAGTGTCAGTTTCTAATGAATATTGATTTATTTTGCTAAACTTAATATTTATTATCGATTTTAATTTTATTCAAATAACTATATCAAGAACAAGAATCCGTAGTTGCCTTAATGTGCTTCTAACTTTCGCAAGCCATTTATATAAATTGTTAATGTTTCATGGTCAGATTTCTAAAGCCTCAATTCAACATAATAACGTATGTGGCGTGTGAAATCGCTCGCCTGCAAGAGCAAACTTACAAGGGAAAGTCACGCTCGTATCGTTGCGGATCACAGTGAGCTCCTAACTGGTAATTCTAGGGACAAAATAAATCTTCCCGTCTAAAAGAACTCTTGCCCATGAGCACTGCGTGGTCCAAGATATAAACATTTAAATGTTTAGTTCTAGTATAGGAGTTTGTCGGAGAAAGTCCTCATGCCAAACAGAAGTACAATTGTTTTTCATTGCCCAACTTGTTTCTACAATTCTGCTAAAACTAATTCTCCATACTAGAACTCTATCTTGAACTGCCACAGGCCGCATTGGCAAGATTCCTTTTAAACGTCTATCTTGATTTTGCCCCTTGTCCATTCAACTATTGAAACTGAATGAAACGATAAACTCAAATCGAAGAAAAACGATTCAAAAGCTGACAAAAAATGACAAAACCACCCACAAATATTGCTCCCTTTCATCACACATGCACCGACGATTTCCGCCCCTCCCACCACACAGATGGAACAAATCGTCGCCCGCATGCAGGGCGAACTCGGCGTCACCGTGCGCACCGTCAAGTCGTTCATGAGCAAGGTGCCCTCCGTGTTCGTCGGCTCCGACCTCGTCTCGTGGATCCTCAAGAACCTGGACGTCGAGGGCACCAGCGACGCCATGCATCTGGCCAATCTGTTCGCCGCACACGGCTATCTGTTCCCCATCGACGACCATGCGCTGACCGTGCGCAACGACGGCACCTTCTATCGCTTCCAGACACCGTACTTCTGGCCCTCCAACTGCTGGGAGCCGGAGAACTCCGACTATGCCGTCTATCTGTGCAAGCGCACCATGCAGAACAAGACGCGCCTGGAGCTCGCCGACTACGAGGCAGAGAATCTGGCCAAGCTGCAGAAGATGTTCTCGCGCAAGTGGGAGTTCATCTTCATGCAGGCGGAGGCGCAGAGCAAGGTGGACAAGAAGCGCGACAAGCTGGAGCGAAAGGTGCTCGATTCGCAGGAGCGCGCCTTCTGGGATGTGCATCGGCCGATGCCCGGATGCGTGAACACGACGGAGACGGACATCAAGAAGGCGTACCGGCGAGGCGCTTCGACGCACGGTTCCGGATCGTCGGGCACGGCGGCGAACAGCAATCCGATGGAGCAGGCGAGCCGGCTGATTGCGCTGCGCAAGACGAAGCTGGAGCGGAGGACGATGCACGTGTCGAAGGTGGCGGAGTCGTAAGTGGCGGAACTGATTGATGGTGATTTTTTGTTTCGGTTTTACAGTTGAGTTTCATTTTACGCTGCAGGTTGATTGCGTTTCACGAACAGTATTGCGAGTTTGACTACTTCCTGACGCAACCGGAATCGTCCAATCCGTGGTTGTCGGAAAACACGGAGATCTGGGATTTGGAGCGCAATTGGTGAGTGGGATGGGGATGGGTATATTAATTGATGCTGGAGATCGTCAGGATCAGGATCGTTTTCAGAGAAGTGAAGTGAAGAAAATATAGGATCACTTTTCATTTCTACAATAGAACATTTCGTACTATCGTTGTTGTGCAGTTTATGCTGAAAACTAAACTCTAGTAACACCAGTGAAAACCGTGACCTCATTGTGAATTTTAAATCGACTGTCCGATGCAACGAGAAAATGTTCAAAGCGTTCATACTTTTAACATTAATGAACTAATTCTTTGAAAATGTAAAACGATATACGATAACGATCCCAACAATTGGTGTAATGATTGTCGAATTTTCGAACGAATTGTTCAACACACAACAACGGATAATTGTAATTAAAGAAATGAATTATCAACATTTATTTTATTTTTATATACTATTTGATCAAACTTATTTCAATTCTCCTACATAGTTTTCTTCTAGCCCTAATTCAGTAGTCCTACAACATCTCGGTGCACATCGAAACGTATTCGCCGCATACTTTTGCAAATGCTCTTTTTCTTGATTTCGACATCATTATTCAAACGAAATATCTTTGTCTGGAGCCATTTTCTCGAATTTAGAAATATATATAGTAGTTGTCGAGGTCCAAATCCGAAGAATACCGATGATGGGGCTGTAATTATAGCCGAATTCGTTGTTTTTCAGCTTCTTGTGACTCTGCGTATTGTCTTGGTTGAAGAACACTATTTCCTCTTCATGTGTTCAACAAAATAATATGTAATAGTCTACTATTAATTGGTTTCCTAGTTTTACGCAGACGATAAAGATTAATGCACTTCAGTCTCTGTCTGACATGGAAAGAATACGGAGTTGTTGGAAGCAATCAAGAAGAGTGCCTCTCAGGGTAGAAACTTCTGATGTAGTAAAGTTGTGGCCAGTCAAAGATTTCGCATTTCGATAATCCCATGAAAAGAACTCAACCTTGGACTGTTCATAACTCCCGCCACAAGTCAGGCCACGGTATATCTTTATTTTGCTTCTAGTTTTCATTCTGATAGGCATTCATCAACACCGTTTTCCCTTGTGAGATGAATGCCAATTAAACTCAGGAGTGTTGTAATGGTCGTAACATGTTTCATAGTTTGTCACAAATTCATTAAAACTCCGTTTAAAAGGTCAAAACAACACCTTTAAATGACACTAAGCTTGTTCTAGCAGTAAAACACATATAAACTCCTATCTAGCAGTTTAAATAGATTAGTGCTCGCGTTCACGGGATCCAGTAGATGGAAAACGTTTCACGAACGGTTTTTTTGTTCATCAAACCTGAAATATATTGCTCGCCAAATTGGCTAAAAGCATGGCTGAAAAATAACTGAAAATTGCACTAAAAAAATATAATCACAATGTGTACATTAATTCCATTGCAGCAAGGACGTGTCCCTGCGACGCGTCAATCGCTGGAGCTTCGATTTGCGCGAGCTGCTGCGCGACGTCGTCGGACGCGAACAGTTCGCCAAGTTCCTCGACAAAGAGTACAGCGGCGAGAATCTCAAGTACGTCATACTCTGCCACACGTCACGAAACCGCACGCCAAAACGTCAACCTCAGCAGTCCACGCTGCTAATCAATTCGCGCGCATACCAACTAATAAATCTCGTCCTTGTGTCTCGTCCCTCCCCTCCTTCCGTCCAATCATCGCACAGGTTCTGGGAATCGGTGCAGGAGATGAAGGCGCTGCCGCAGTCGCAGATCCGCGACAAGGTGCAGAGCATCTGGCGTGACTTCCTCAGTCCGGACGCCGCCTGTCCGGTGAACGTGGACAGCAAGTCGATTGAGCTGGCGCGCGAGGCCGTCCATGCGACGGGTCCGCCGAATCGCTGGTGCTTCGATGTGGCCGCCGCCCATGTCTACCATCTGATGAAGTCCGACTCGTATTCGCGGTATTTGCGCTCCGACATGTACAAGGACTCGCTGAACGGCTCGCGCAAGAAGGTCAAGTCCATACCGAATTTGTTTGGCGTGAAGCGCGTGTGAAGCCGGAGCGAGCACGAACGCGAACGGCGAAGCACCGCCGCCGCCGGCTTGAGGTGAACACAGCAATTCTGCGATGATGAGTTGAGATGACATGCTATGTGATTTTTGTTAGTGCGGATGCGTCGTCGGAATGCGCGAAAGCGTAATCAGTTCGACGACGACGCTCCTCGATTGTTATACGGTTACACACACGACATACGTCACATATGGAAAATGCAGACAAAACTCTTATTATATGCAATGTGTTCAAAATAATGTCAGAGAGAATTGTTGAGATATATATTTAGTGTAATGCGCGAGTGTGTGGTCCTGTGTCGTGGCCACATACTATAATTACATTTATTGGCGTCGACGATATGTGCAAAAAAACCAACACAAAAACCCGCATTGGTAGTCTATACAGTTTTAAACGGAAATATGAAACGGAAATATTTAATATTGAGCCAAAACCTGCTACGGCGCAAACTCTATGGAAATTATATGTATTTCCGCAAAATACTAATTCGTCATGCGTTGGAAAATATTATTAATTCTTGCGAATTTTGTTTTGGCTCAATATTAAACGGAAATATTTCCGTTTAATATGTCCAACTAAAACTGCATGTGTAATTGTTGGAGGTCGGTGGTGGAATTCTCCACTGACCCCCAACAATTACACACTCACACATATACACACACTCACACAACACAGCTACCAAGCAAAAACCTATTTTAAACCAAACTCACCAGCGGATCCGATCAATGATTGTCAAATATACATGAGATAGTGTAGATGTGTATCCGCGACGCCGATATAATAATTTCCAGCACTCCATAAATAGAGTCGCAGTTCGCTGGTAGAACAAAAATACACTACACACACAAACACAACAAGTGTAGCGCAAACAATGGAAATTACAATGGCAATCGCTCCTATACATTGATAGCATTATACTAGGTAGTGTAGTCAAACTATGTGTGCGTGTGTGTGCAGTTGGATCGGGTCCGCGGCCACGCGGACGCAAGTACAATAATTCCTCCACCGGGCATTCGTTCAGTTGTTTTAATTTATAAGGAAGAACGCCACCGAATAAACACAAACGCAAAACTATGAGTGAGGAGTAGTCGCTCTAACACGCAAATAATGATGAATGGGTCGCGTCGACGGCGACGACAAGTGTACGTGTATTTGTTCTTCTAAGCTGGAGCAATATCTAGTATGCTACCAGGATAATGCATATGAAATCGAAGTTTTCAAGAATTTACTTTTTCAATCAAACAAATAGTGCTGCATGAAAATAATATTCGATTACTCACGCTAGTGACAATATTGAATGGTATTCAATTTCTAAATATCAATATAACAGGCAGGCAGGAAAGTCCGTATCGTTTGATAGTAGGACACATATTTTTGATCAGATTATTTGTGAATAATGAACATAGTTCCATTGAAGGTCGATATACCGAAGATCGATATATACATAGGTCTATGACCTTCGTATAGAACCAATTCTTTTCGGCCATAAAATATGTATTTTTCCTGGGATAATTTTTTCCATCGGAGCTAAGTCTCTTCCCATCGAGCATTTTTCAGAGGTCTGAAGACATAGAATAGTCGGTAAGGACCTAAACCGGATAATACCGTGAATGCATAATGCTGTCTTTGATTTTGTCCCACGTTTTCAGCGACCTGTGAAAGTGCGTATTTTCTTGGTGTAACAGCACCATGGAAATATAGAATGAACCAAAAGTCCTATTGATGCCAAATTTGGTATATCGAACTTCAATGAAACTATATTGATTATTTATTCCGGAATAATTTTATCAGAAAGATGTGTCCTACTATCAAACGATACGGACTTTTCATCCTACCTGTTAGTTGTATGAGAACTTCCCGGATTGGGATTCACATAGTATTAGAGTAGATGTCCCTACAATCGGACACTTGTCAACAAATATAAAAGGAATAGTCCGATTTGATGTCTTTGGCACAAGTTAAGATTATCGATTCACGCTCATGCTCAAATCAAATAGCACTATTTTTTAAAAGGGTTGGGAAATGTAATTCTCAGCACGAATATAGTTTAAGATTTTATTTACTGCCATTTTTCATCGAGATACTCCAGTTTGGGTCGAACAAGACGCATGCACCTTCTAATGGAAACTGCACACTGCACACTTCATACATTCTTCATACATGCTTCGGAGATTTGTTTCTGAATTCGATCAAACGGTGATACGATCTAGTTAATATAATTTTATTGTTCTCGAAATATGACGAAAATCGTGTAACGCCGCAGGCTCTCGAAAAAAGTGCCCGATTGAAGGGGCACACATCTTGAAACGACGTTATAAACATGCCTTCTGTTTTTCGTTCCGTTTGTTTTGTATTGACAAAATGTGGGGAGGGAAATTGGATAACTAAAATGATTTTTGTTTTAGAAAATCGGATGAAAAATAACGGTCTTTTACGAAAACTGTCCGATTGAAGGGGCAGCTACTCTAGGTGCCATATTTTCGATGGAAATATATCGTTATTATCTATTTCACGTGCATTGCTCTGGTATTTGCGCTACATCGACCTAATGATCCATAAAATGATGGTGATGGTTGCTGGTGCTGGTGGTTGTCGGGACGGGCTTTTCATCTACCGAGATCATAATTATCGCTCACAAGTGTACCGCGCGAGCGTGATTAGCCGCCGTTCCGGCGAATTGCGCGTTTCGTTTAGTTCCGCGGAAGTTGCGCGTTGCGCGTGTTTGCGAATTGAATAAGCTGGCGAATAGTGCGGTTACACATAGTAGCTGTGCTCGGGCACAGACATCGACACACAGAAATCGGAATATTATTCTGCAGACGTTAGAGCACATGCGAGCGGCGTGCGTCGTCTAGAAAACCTTTTGTGTGTGTTGTGACACGTGTTTGGTGTACGTGATGCGTCTAGCGTGTTCGCAGTGCAGTGCACTACTACATGGGCTGATTAGTCCGGGGACAAACTATGAAGGACGAACATATTTGATAAAAACCAAATGACTATTTATCATAGTAATTCTTTAGCCAGAAATAACATTTTTATTATAATCGAACTGTCGTTCGTTAGGAAGTAATTACCTTTATTGTAACTCGCGGTTCGACATAATTCTATCATATGGTGATGAAGTCTCTTTAAAGCACTGATTTATCATAGGTAAAAGTGCTGCTGAAGCTGTCTTGAGAAATTGTTATCTGGGTCTGCCCTAGCAATTTATTAAAATATTCTGTACCGACAATTTGGGCACCGAAGTGAACGCCTAAATATGGCAGTTCCTGACGAAAACCGTCCACGAAATAATTTCAGAATTCGCAAAGCATGAAACCTGGAGTTATGTTATATAAAAAATATCTATACATTTCGTGTATACGTTTCTGCGAGATCTCTTCGCGGAGAGGCTGCGGAAATACACAAAATCTCACAATCGACCAAATAGCCATAATAATCAATGAATAGGGCTATGAATTGTGGTTCCATCTATAGTTTCATGTGTAATTGACCAAAATATTCCAAAATAAGAATGCTAGCTCCAGGTAAAGAATGAGACAGTCTAAATAGAAAAAAATCGTTTTGCCAGGGTTAGCGACGAATATTTTTTAAAGATGATCGAGATGTTGTAGAACCGCTATAGAGCTAAAATAAAACTATGAAAGGATTAAATAAAGTCTTCATCAAAAATGTTGTACCTTCATAGTTTGTCCAGGGACTTCTTAGCCCATGTAGCATTTGTTTGCTTGAAAACGACTCGTTCGAAATCGGCGGGGTGTCGCGTTTGTCTGATTTCCTTGCCGGAAAAATGGAAGCAAAAACTACAAACATGCGCGCACCCAAACATGTGCGTTTTCGATTGGTTTTATTGAGATGTTGTTGCATGCACATCCACATCACTACATACTTGTGGTCTGGTGGTCATATAATATGAGATTTATGTTCACACTTTTCGGCTGTGCGCGCTCGCGCATCCGGGTTTCGATGCTGGTAGCTTATTGCCCTAAAGTGTTGACGGATTTTGAGAGATTGTTTTCGTTTGATTGCTCCGCCCACACTTTGCATTCTGGAGTTCGAGCTTCTTATTCGACAAGTCGCTCATATGCAGCAGCTATGCTGCTAATTGTGCATGCTGTTTGTTATGCTGCTGGTGACGCCCCCACTTGTTACAGATTTACACACGGGTTGACTTCTGTGAGCAAATCGAGTCGAGCGTTTCAGTTCATCATCGGTCGGCAATTGAAACGCACGCTCCGAAGTACTCCACAGATCAGAGTTTTCACATGGATTCTGCGACATTTTTCCAGCCTCACATCAACATGGATTACGCCAACTACGAAGACTACACGCACGCATCGTCGTATCGAGACATGTTGGATTGTCGGCAACTGGAGAGCGACGATGCATCGATTACCATGGACAACGCTACAAGTCGGTTTTATTATACAGCCAGTTTCAGTCAGACTGCAACGGCGCTCCAGCAAGCAAATGTCCAGGAATACGGCTCGAGTTCAACGGATATCAGACGAGGTATTTGCATAATATTCGATGTGAAAGGAGATGTGGGAGGAGATTCTTATCATCGCTCACACACATTACTTGAAACTGAACACTCGAATATGAAAACCTGAAAGTCCTGGTTTTTTTTATCTATCACTAATATAAAAAGTACGACGGGGTATTTTTTGCATAGTAAACGCGAAGAGCTCCCGCGGTCGTAATTTACTTCAGATTTAGAAACGTAAAAATGCAATTGAAAGACAATTTATCGGGTTATGTTTCTGCTAAACATTCTTATTATGTGAAAACTCAATTCACGGAGCAATTAGCAATAAACCGAGGGCATGTTTTTTCGACGTTTTTTGCACCCCTGTCTATTTTAGCTAAAATTGTAAAATTTGATGTAGGAAAAACATATAAGCCTTTTTTGTGTTTCTTCAATAGAATAAAATTGAAAGGAACGAAGGAATAATAACATGGCCTCAATAATCTGGAGCCGTATGACAATTGTACATACTAAAAATTGTGCTAACACTTTAGATGGATGTGTGAGGCCTAACCCGGATAAAATTGGTCACACTATCTTCTCGGCTGTTCAACAACATATTTCAATGATCTTTTGTTTAAAAAGTGGTGCAGCCCTGCAATAACCTATTGAGGAATTACCTATATTAATCGATGGATTGCCATACTATCGTTGAACCACAAAAATATTCAAATTCACCGGTAAATTCCGCGTCGAAGTCAATTATTCGATATTTTTTATCATTTTTCGTAGGTTATCCCCAACGCATTGATTGAAGATGAATTATCGTAAGAAAAACTCTCTACTCTACATATGGAATCACAATTTCTTATTTGTCAATTGTGAGGAAACGATGTATGTTTTAATTGCATGAATTGGTATACGATATTAATGTTCGAACTATATGCCAATCCAATTTGGTAGGCCTATATTCAATTTGACCTTGTCATCTTGAAGCCTCGAATATGCGTCTTATTTCTGTATGAAATGGGACTTGCTCAGAGAATACTTGGTCTATCGCCACAAAATCGTCGAAGTCATCTGCTTCTAGTGGACCCATTTCCACGTTAGTGATGATGTAGTAATGAAAATGAGAAATGGTATACATAGAAAGTCAATCAAACGAAGTAAAACCATCTAGAAAATGTGCAGCCTTCACGAAGATTTAGTGTCGTATCTTAAGTAAGTATAACCATGTATTGAAATTGTCTTGATTCTCGATGTACGCGTCTATCTGTATTGTTTGTCTTTTATTCGAGTATACACACATTATTCTAAGGCACTCCAGTGCAACGTTATGGCTTCTCATCCATACATAAAAACATTCTTTTAGTATGGGGATAAATATTTAATTTTACTCTCCATGGATTAGAGACTATTACTCTTCACTGGAGTGTCGTACAACCATTTGCGTATACTCAAATGAAAGACAATATAATTTTGCCCATCCCATACGAAAGAATAATGTTCATCCAATAAAACTGCATCATTAATAATTGTCAAAATAATAGAGATAGACGTACAAATCGAGGAACAAGAAGTTTGGTGCGATTTAATATGTATTTTCATGGTATTCAATGTTCAATATTTCCCATTTCCGCTCAGACTTGGCACGCATCTCCAGCGAACTCCTCGATCCGTTTCCGTCGAACGACCCTCACCCATTCCAGTCTCCGTCTCCGATGCCACACGACGACGGCGAATCACCGACTCCGGACGTCATCACCCAGCAGCAGCTCAATCGCAAGGAGCGCACCGCCTTCTCGCGCTCGCAAATCGCCGAGCTGGAGCAGGAGTTCGCCCACTCCAAGTACCTGACGCGCTTGCGTCGCTACGAGATCGCCGTGGCGCTGGAGCTGAGCGAACGTCAGGTGAAGGTGTGGTTCCAGAATCGGCGCATGAAGTGCAAGCGAGCCGTGGCCGTGACCGTTACGCAGAAAGTCGGACCGTTCGAAGAAGCAGCATCCAGCGAAAACGCCTGCATGTAGGCAGCACGAACGAGTTTCGTTCGATTGAGCCAGATACAGTAGAAACAGTTGAAACTGCTGCGACCCGAAATTTAAAGTTTAAACCATGTTCCGAAATCTTCTTTTATCACGTTTTGTAAAAAATCCAATGATGCAGTTTTTATGAACGAAAATTATTCTATCGTTTAAGACAAAAATATTGAAAAGTCTCACCTGTTGCTAAGAACGCTCCATGAAAATCATCTCTGTTCGTATATGAAGCCATACAAAAATATGAATTAAAATTATAAATTATTTGTGCACAATTTTATTTCCATTCATCTGAGTATACACATTCTTCAGTGAGGAGTAATAGTATCTAAGCCACTCACGAGTTTCTAATTTTTTGTATGGGGAGTAAATTTGTCCCCATACAAAAAATCGGCGTTCATGTTCAACTTTGCATTGGAATAAGTTAGAACATCGTGTGTACTCGTGTACTCAAATGAAATAAGATAAAATATTGCATAATCATCTAATAATTTGAAAGTGCAATAATGGTTCCATATTCGAACGAAGAGTTAAACGTACTAAACGTGAAAACAGAAGATTCCAGTATACATGGTTTGAACATTGAATTTCGGGTCGTTTAACGGAGCGCGCTTTCCGGAAAACACTTGTTGGAGTAATTTGGAAAATTGTGTGCGAAACTGTTGTGTCGGTTAATCTCCTGGCAAACGTAAGGCATTCTTCACTGTTCCTAAGTGAGTTGTGTTGTCACCAACTATAATATATATTTTTTATTATACATCGAGCATAGCATAAAACTAAACGTCCGTTCCCGAAATAAACCGAACGACGACTACGACGCGTCGCGTCGCATTCGATTCGGTCGTGCGGCGATGATCGCATTGAGTCATTGATGGGCACCGTCCGTGACCTTGACAGAGTTTCTATTGGTGTGTGTGTGTGTTGGGTGACTAATTATAATAATAATAATTTCCATCGTTGTTCCTATTGTGACAAGAATTTCAGAACGCGCGTCCAGATGTTGTTATGTCATCATTTTCGGTTTTAGTACGACTGACTGACTGGGTAATTTCGTCGGCTCAGCTCACCGCGGAATTGCAGACATGACGGCATGCGCATGACAGCATGCAAAGTGGAACCGTGCGCGTCACGTGCACGTGAGTTATGCGCCAATTTACGGGCATAATGCATCTGTCGGCATTTGCAGCAGCCGCCGTGACCGGTTCTAATGCACTCGAGTTTCGATGTTGAGATCGATGCAGATTCGTGCATTCGCTTTCGGCAGCTCAACATTGCGCGGAATGCGCTTGGATCGGTGGGATAACGCACAATCGATAATCTTGATCTCGCACAATATTATTCGCGGAAAAATACCTCGCAGCAACCCATTCGACTGGTTTGCTGAATCTGCGGTAGACGCGCGCTCGCGTTTTTTGTGTTTGTCTCAGCGGTTTTATGATCTGCGCACATCTGCTGCCCGTGCAATGCTGAGCTCGGCGGTATTTTCGCGCAGATTATATACGATCATGCGTGTATTATGTGCGCGATTTTAGTGTTGGCGGTTTGAAGCGTGTGGTGTGACGATCTGTGTGCGTATAGGCCGGCAATCAAAAAAGAATATAAGATTTGCGTACACTATCGTGATGACGTCATTCGCGTAAATTGAATGCGTTCACACGAGCGCGCGCCGACGACGATGTCGTATGTGAATGTGGGTTAATGTATTCCGAAGCAGAAGCTCGTCGTCGGTCTCGATATGCAACGCTCGGGAAGTCGAATCGATCGAGCTCCGTGAGGAGACGTCGTGTAGCTCGCTAAACGGTTTATACTATTCTCGGATCAAACACTTGTTAATCCCCGGCTGGTGGCAAAAATGTCACAATGAAATACACATATTATTCAACACTGTTTCATATTAATTTGCATAATGAGTCACATGCAAATTAGTGTGAATTTTTAATTTGCTGATCGTCGTCCCGCGGCCCGCGAGTGGCACAAACAATTACTTCGGGTCGACGGCGGCCGAACGGCGGAACGCGACACAGTCGTGCTCGTGTCCATGGTGGCGACGATATGGTGCGAATTTAATTGATACGACGTCGAACCCTCGGACCCAAACACCAATGAAGCATATATGTATACACAGGGTACAATCGGCGGACTGCAATCGACCACACAACACACACAACACACAAACGAATCGTACGCGCTCTCACAGGCTATACCAACATGTTAGTTCATTCGTTAAATAAGGAGAAGAATTAAAAGTTACCTTCATAATGTATTTATTAAATAAGGTACATATTATATTATAGTGTTCTATTATTTGTGCCATATTTCCAATACTATCTTTCTATAAATAAATATCTTCGTCACTTTCGGTTGAAGCATCATCACGCTAAGACTAGTAAACAGAATGTTATGAAAGTTGGCTCATATGTTGAGATCAGCCCAAGGATAGTTTGTGTGGTATATGGCGAGACGAAGTTCGCCGGGCCAGCTAGTTTAAAATAGTTATCGTCGTCCGATTCGAGACAACTCTGCATTGTTTTGTTCGTTCATTTGTCTACTTTCATGTGGACATTTTAATATGCCTTTATCTTAAAATTCCTTGGCCATATTTATATATATTTTTAGGGTAAACATTATACTGCTAAGTAAGACAATTTTTCGTCAACCTAAAATTATGATGACTCTGTATTAGGTACAAACTACG
>JANTBZ010102636.1:0-17105 GCA_024741255.1 Exechia fusca | reverse complement strand
AAATCTAATCATTTTCCATGTTTTTCCTTCTCTCTCCAACCACCCAGCTACGGCCACGTATACATTCCCATCCTGCCCGCCCCTCTCATCGAGGTCCTCGCCACCCCCACCCCCTTCATCATGGGCGTCCACAGCTCCCTCCAAACCGAAATCCTCGACCTCTGCGACGTCATCGTCGTCGACATCGACGGCGGCGCCATTCGCGTGCCCGAATCTCTCGTCCCACCGCTCTCCACCCTCCCAGCGGCCGTCTGGGACGCCACCCAGCACGCGCTCACGCTCGTCCTCCAGCCCCATCTGGGCACCGCCGATCTGGCCTTCTCCGCGGGCGGCCCGAACGGAAACGCTCCGGCGCAAAATGGGAAACCAGCAGCGATGCTCGACAAGGAAATCCGCGCCGTGTTCATGCGCATGCTGGCGCAACTGTTGCAGGGCTACCGGTCGTGTCTGACGCTGATCCGCATCAATCCGAAACCGGTGATCACGTTCCACAAGGCGGGCTTCTTGGGCGCTCGCGACATGGTGCAGTGCGATTTTCTGCTGCGCGTGCTCGACAGCATGTTCTTCACCGGCTTCGTGACGGAGCGAGGGGCGCCATGGCGGCCGTGCGACGCCTGGGACGAGCTGTACTCGTCGATGACGGATTTGGCGCGCTCCGAGCTGCAGGACGGGCGACTGGTGCTGCAGCACATCCAGGAGCTGGCGCAGGTGCTGTACACGAATGAGAATCCGAATCAGCTGTCGTACGCGCAGAAGGTGCTGCGGCCGCCGGAGGGAGCGTACTCGAGGATCCATCAGCCGCCGATGACGCCGATCAATGGGCAGCAGGTGAGTGTTTGGATATTGCAGAGACGTGTTTTGTTTGGGGGGCAGATCTGTTTCGAAATGTACCATTTCTCATTGGAGTTTCGATATCTTTCGAGGTGAAAATGGATCGCGAATATTTTTTACATTTCATGTTAACAACTTCTCATGTTTCTTTTAAATAACTTTCACTATTGTGAGTAGATAAGACGTAGTGCATGTACCCAATAACACGTATTCGCTGTGGAGTGCAGTCAAGTGTTCAATTTTTCGCAGACATATTTTAGTTTATTTGGAGAAGTTGTATAGAATTATGACAAAAATTAGTTTCATTCGGTCCATCCGTTCTCGAGATACATGGGGGTGCACAAATTCGCCCGTGCGCATGTTCGCCCCGACACCCCTACAAGTATTTCAAATACTGCGCAGGTCTGGTTGGGGATATGTCCATTTATTATGCATATAGAAGGTGGATTTAGGTCCTGTGAAAGTCGTTACTGTGAAACCTTCCCCTAACGTATAGTAGTGTCAACTTTATGTCGTCTTAGTAATATCACAAGATTCGCGACACCAGTAGGTACATATAATAACAATTTAAAACGGCTATGGTCGATCAAAGTAGAGATCATCGTCACTCAGCATGTCAAGTGCATCGACCGGTTGAACGTACGAGGGTCGGGAAACGGAATCTAGTAGAGATCAAGGATATGGTTAGTAGATGAACATCATTAGTCGGTCGAATTAAAGTCTTAGCAGGTTTTATTTGTTGAACATGTTTAAATATCTGTTCAAGAGTAGACTACCTAAAATAAGATAGTTCGACTACAGTTCGAATGTCGGGTTTTTATCTATCCAGCGAAAAGCGTATATATTTCGTTGCGTGTTTCGCATAAATATATTTTGTTTTTTTTCGCTTTTATAGATCAATAACTGCTGAGAAGTAACATAATTATAAGGTTTTTTAAATTGTATGGATTGAAAGCATCGAGAAGAAAAAAGCTTATTTGGATCGAAAAAATCGTTTATGTAAAGAATTACTATTTGGTAAAAATATTTGTATGATGTTTTTATCGGTATAATGTTTATTGTTCTCAACGAAAAGTTGTATGATGCTTTTATAAACATACAATATATGGAAACTCGTATTTATAACACTGGATCACAACTTTGACTTGACTTGAACTTTTCCACCGATGGTCAATAATGATAAAACTTTTACATGGTATTCATGTCTCAACACCTGAATTCACCCATAGTTATTACCATGAGCTTGTAAAAAGCGCAAGAGTGCTACCAGAAAAGTGAAGAAATACTGACGGTATTTCCTGATTTCGCAACTGAACAAATTATAGCGTGATTTTTTACAGTAATTTTTGCACTTTTTTACCTAATTACTAAATAAAACTAAAACTATAGACATTAGTAAAAAACATTATGAACATAAATTATTACATATTAATTAGCTTTCATTTGATTTGTGGCAGATCCGCCAAAATAAACTCAAACATTAGATATCCGCAAATGTCTGAGGCCATATCGAAAAAATATCTTTGAAAGCTATCCATGAAAGTAAATTTTGTTGCCGAATTCGCGATTAAGAGATAAATGCACGTAAGAAAAGTCTATACAGAAGGACGGTATTTTGGAATGTTGTCTAGTGTAATCGATATCAATTTACATAGAATATTCGTTGAAATAAAATAAAATCTTATTTTGTTGCTCTATCACTTACAAAGGTTGTTATTATCAATTGAAGATCGAGCGTTCTTATTGAAACATCCTATATTGCAGATACAATGTATCACTCCAATTAAGCGTTTATTTGTTCGCAGAAATGATTCGGATCTCGAAGCTTACCTGCCATAAATGACATTCTGATAAGAGCATTGCTACAATATTTTGTAGTGTATATGCCAAGGCGTAATTGACATGCAAAATCTTAACAAAAGTTCAGTTTAAAACGCTCTACTAATCAAGATACTCACTATATCGGAACGACACATATTTTTTGTGTTGTGGGGACAAACCAGATCATCAGGATTGCGCATCCCTAAGTCTCTCTGGCCTTCAATTGTGACATTTATTTGTGTAGATCAAAAACGTGTAAAAATACTCTGCGGACATCCTACTCTAATACTGTTGCGGAGGCCGGGGTGATCTTATCACTCGGCCGATTCACATCCTCCTCCTCCTCCTCCTCCACCACCCCCTTACCACCTGCAATTGCACTTTGAGACGTACATTTCGACAGCAGCTTCTGCACCAGCACGTGCACAATGCACATTATCATAGCACCGACGCCAAATGCACGGAACATCAAACTGCCGCCCAACGCCTCCATCAGCTGGCCACCGATGTAGCTGCCCGCCGCCACGCCGATGCCCTCGAAAATGGCGCCAACCAGACCCTGCGAAGGAAGCAGAAAAAGATTAGAACAGATTCTAGGAAGGTAATCAAACTTCGACCCACCTGCAACGTCGCCTCCGTCCCGGGCGGCGCAATAATACTCGCATACGACGCCATCGTCGCCATAAAGATCCCAAACGTCACGCCCTGCATCACCTCAATCGGCAGCACCCACCACGGATTCGTCAGCACCGAGTACAGCAAAAACCGCACGCCCATCGCAAACAGCACCAGACTCATCGCGTGCACATGCCCAATGCGCTTCAGCACCGTTCCCGACACGAAAAAGAACGGAATCTCACCCGCAAAACTCTGCACTCCCGACGCCAGACCCTGCAGCGTTTTCATCCAATCCACCGGACCCGCACACGAGCTCTCCGCCTCCGCCAGATTCTCCAGATGCCAGAACAAAAAGTTCCAAATCAACGCCGTCCCCAGCCCGACGACCACGCACCACACGAAGAACACACAAACCGCCGGCTGGGCAAACAGCACGCCCACATCGCGCCACATTTGCTTCGACGATCCGGCGGCAAAGGTGGGCTCCTCATCGGCCTGCAAGCGCGTCGAAAAGGCCACATCGGCGGCCAGCAGGGCGGCCATCATGTAGAAGACGCCGCTGTAGTCGCGCAGCAGCTGGCCGTGGGACATGGCGTCGACCAACAGACCAGCCAGCACGGAACAGATGCCAAAGCCGACGGCTCCCCACAGACGCTGCTGGCCGTACAGCTGCAGGCGGGTGCCGAGCATGTGGAAGCAGATGGCATCGCCCAGGCTGACGACGACGGCCATGCCGGTCCAGCTGAGCACGAGACAGGCGAAGAAGGCCCAGAATTGGGGCAGATGCCAGGCGTTTCGGTCGTCGAGTTGCTGATCGGTGATGGTGTGCATGGCGAGCGGGTCGTTGCAGCGGGCGGCGCAGTGGGCGTGCAGGGAGGCGGAAGTGTGCGGGCAGGTTAGGTTGGTGGCGGCTGGAAAAAAAGAAGGGGCCATAGAGCATGAGGTGCGATTTTCTTGCAATTTATTGCACAAAAATATGCGATATTCATGGATAAGCTCGATCTAGGAAAAAAAAGGTACATAAAGCAAACGCCGATGGTGCGACAGAGACAGCGATATATATATATGCATGTCCCTCTCTAAAAATATGGCGGAACTCAACAGACACTCTAGCGATATAGAGAGAAATTTCGCCGACTCTAACATTCGAATTGGCAATATGGACTACGCTTCCAGCCACAGCAACGAAAACCAACAACATTCGAATTGATTTTTCATAGAAGAAAATATAACCAAAAGAATAACACAGAGATTAAAAATAGTTTTCTATTTTTGGGATGATTTGTGTAAGTTGAAGACCTCTTCAACTGTTTTCATATAATATCAAGCACCTTGACAATTATACTGCGTCTCATATTGTTCATCCTCTAGAGAGACAAATATTATACAGGGTGCGCCATATTTGATGGAGCTATGAGAACATCGAATAATTTTTGAACCAATCAACCGATTTTTCTAAACAAAATATTTTAATTTAATTTTGACCTGTACAATTTGTTTGCATATATTTTTTAATATATTATCTATTAAATGGTCGCCTTAATTGACAATTGAAACATGTGCTGAATTTGCTGCATTTTCGATAACTTTTTTCAGTATCTCGGGCGGTGTAGCGATGATTTTTGCACGAAATTTTTGCCATGAGCTCGTCTGTGAGTATTGAGTCTGAGGTTTACTGGCGTACAATTTGCATCCCGAAGAATCTTACAACAACCAGTCTGTAAAGGGTCTAGGCGGCGTTGTGACAATACAACATTCTAGAGTTATAAGAAACGTTCGCTCTCAGCACTTGAACTAGTTGTTTTCAAGTTACTTTAAATATACGTCATTTTTATAATCTCCCAACATGACTTCTGAACAAAATTATACACACACGTTGAAATAGGAGATAATCAGAAAATTGTACGATGAATTGCAGACTATTTCGCCAAGGCGCAAATTGAGTAGCAGTGATGAGATGGTGTATTCCAAAACTAGTCCCAATAAATTGTAATCGACTAATTTAAAATATAAAAACTTATTTATGAAAATCGGCTGGAAAATTTCAAAGTTATTTGTTGTTCTCATAGCTCTATCGAATACGGCGCACCCTATATTTGTTCTGGGTTTTGAATCGAAAAATCTGTTAAGTCTAGATATAAGAATACATCAATTTTAAATGCCACAACCCAGACATTTAAGCCTCGAGAAAAAATGATTGACTTCAGTAGCACAACATGCAAAAAACAGTATATTTTTGTGTGATCAGTGATCAGTGATCACATACTTTCAAATTGTATTTAACAAAGCGAGAATAACAATTATTCCTGTCGAGATGAGTTATCCAGAATTGGTTGAAAAGATTACACTGATTATGTTCCAGTTTCAGTCTATCTTGAAATATTGAACTAGTTTAACGACATAAAAATCGATCAAAATCCAACTTACTCGACCCGCTGTGATGAATCTGCGCCTCCCGCAGCATGAAAAACAAACACTCGCCCACGTGCTCAATGTGATTCATCTTGATGTGCGCCGTCATCGAAAACACGCACTCTCCATCAGCAGCCCCTTCCTGCCCTTTGCACATCGCCGCCGCCGTCGCCGTCTCGTTCGTCCGACACTCCATCGTGCACGTCATCAGCGTCGGCGTCACGTGCGTCCCATTGTCCGCATCCTCCCTTGTCAGCTGTGCCACCGCACAGGCGGCATCATCCAAATGGGCCGGACAGTAGCGCAAATCCGCCACACCATTGCTGCAGCTCAGCTGCAGAGCGGCCGTCTGGTCGACAGGCTGGATGAACATGATGCCGAGGAAGGCGATGGCGGTGAGGAGTTGGGCTGCGATGAAGATGGATTTGCGCATGCGGAAGCGATCGGCGATGAAGCCGAATAGGGGCTTGACCAGCAGACCGATGATGGGCAGAATGGTGTAGACGGTGCCGACGACGACGGTGGAGAAGCCGAGCTGGCGGGCGAGCGTGGGCATGAAGGGGACGACGGGAGCGGTTCCTGGAAGAAAATACGATATTATCTGGTACCCAAGGGATGATGAAACCAATCCCAAACTTACCACCATTGTAGAAGAAGTAATGCGCCTTCATCGGCAGCATTTCTCGGTTCACCGTCAATTTCATGGTGGCGGCGGCGGCAAGTCGGCGTGCGGGTTGTAGCGATAAACGTGCGGAGTTGTCTTCAGAATCTTGGGGAATTCAAATCAAATGATCATGGTATTTGAGAGCGCAACAAAACAGCGCAGACGGCAAACACGCACACGCTTCACTATCGCATTTCGAACTGAATTGCTGGTGCTTGTGTCAGCAGTATAAACATTTTTGAGTGATGATCGAGGCCAGAGATTTCGGGGGAATTCGTAGCTTTCAAATTGTATTTTAAATAGTTTCAGAAAATGATTTTTATTTAAATTTGTGTTCTCACCATGATTTGTTTGATATTAAAATCATATGGTATTTCTGACAAAATGTTGAGCCATCTTCCAATATTTCCCCTGAACATCTAGGCCTGTAATACATCTATTAACCTAGAAAAAGCAAACACACAACAAAGTAGAGCCACTCTCTATTACATGCATTGGCATTAGATAACGAAACACAATATCAGAAATATATTTTTCGTAAAAATGTCAATCTTGAATGTCGCTGAGATTCACGTGTGTGGAAACTTATTCATATTTAGCTAACTATAACAGTATCGATGCGCGACTAGCTCCAGCTGTGGTGCAATGCGTGCTTGTTATCTGCAATTATGTGTATCTCTGGGAGTAGTAAATTTTTATTGTGTGCTGATTGATGATATTGTGCCAACACGATCACTTAATACAAAGCGTGTATGGAAAGAGTCAGATCAATTCAATTGATTTGATACCATCGGAAACCATGCATTCGCTGGAATTTGGAACACACAATGGACAATATGGGGCGTCGTATCCACAGACAATGCGAAACATGCGAGCTTAATTTACTTGTTATGTCTATGCGTGCAAGATGCAAAAAATACGAAATTATGTATACTCGCTTTTGTGAGCAAACAATTTTACCACTGATACTTTCGTGTTGCATACATTTTGCACTAAGAAACACTTGACGTCACGAACATTGCGTAGTCGGAATTTGTGGTATGCGTATGCGTGTGTATGATCTTCGTTGCGTGCTTGTAATACATTCAGCAGCTGGCGGTTAGCATTGGGCGCTTATTGCGAATAGGAACGATGAATCAATGACTGGAGCACACTAAACTAAAACACTGAATCGAATCTGGTGTTGGCGGCCCGGTGCCCACGCGAATAACACCGGCGAACACAAAACTGCAACAATCGCAGCACAAAAATGTAAACAAACCAAGACGAAACCGAAACTCGTGCTGCCTGTCAAGACATCCGCGCAACAACGATATAATTTGCGCACAAGAACGTTACGTGTGGATTGCGATTGCACAGGTGCTAAAGTGGATAGCGAAACGCGTACGCGTTACGGATAAGGTGTGTACGTAACATGGATACGGTTACGTATTATTAGGAAGGTGAATTTGCGCAACATTTAACGATTTTTGATTAATGTTGCTACTATGGTCATGGTATATTATTAAATTTGAACAATTTGTAATCGATTGTTTTCTCGAATAAACAATAAAATTGCATCAACAATTAATTCGCTTTCATAGTAAAATAGTTTATAAATAGAACGCTGTTTAATACATTCCAAGGTCTAATATCAATTGATAAGAGTGGGGGCTCAGTCGTTTGAACTGACATGATGGTTCTTATCTAATTGAAAACATCTCATTCATGCTTTTGTGGATTCGTGATTTTAGTATAGGCTCATATCATGAGTCATCATCATCAAGCTGGTTCTTATCTACAAAATTAATGTTTCACGAGAAGTTACTGTTTGACAACGCTTTTAAATGACCTCAATATGTATGACATGTTCTATTATTTGTTTTGTGTGTTTTAAATATTATTTGAAAATATGATCGATATTAGAATGTTAGCGTATTGTTTAATTCTTCGACATTCTCTCTCGGTAATTTCGATTCTTCCTTTCAACTGACATTTCAAACATTCAACAGGTGCCACACTACTAACAACACCGTGTAATGTTTCATGATTTTGTCAGTAAACAACGTTGTACTTCACTGTGACTCAAATCATGATCATGATAGTTAACTTGAACATAGAAATTTAAAAGAAATATAACATAAATCATACTTGAAAAGTCACGGAAAGGTGCTTCTTTCGGATGTGTGTTGGCCGCAGTATTTGAAATTCGAAGCATTTACATGTTATTTACTGTTGTTTGGCACCAGTATATACAGTTTCATTCAAACAGGCAACTTTTACTAAAACGAGAACAGTGTTCAACTTCACTGAAAGAGTGATAACTGTCAAGCCAACATTTACATTTTACTCTGCTCTTTGAGAACAAGTTGTTTTTGGGCATAGCAATCTGTCTATTACTCATTCTCATTACACACTGCTCTGTTTTAGCGACGCGTTCGATAAATTTGAGGATCCAAAACCCTACTACGGGTTTTACCATCGCGTTGTCGTCTGAGGCACTTAAGTGGCTAACAAAACACCAGTAGTAGGATAAGGGTTAAGGGTTCACTTGAATAGAACAAAAATTGTACTATGATAACGACAACTTCTACTTCAACATTTCATCTTGTACCATCCCGATACCAAATCATCTCTTCTCCCCAACCCAACTCTCAGGTCCAATCCATCATCACCGATGGCCTCCAGCGCAACGTCGATGTCGCCGCCACCGCCTCCCGTCTCATGCAGGGCGCCCGCCAGTCCCCTCGCATCGTCCCTATGGGCCCGCACCTTCAGTCCATCTCCGACGGACGTCCCGTCGTCAACAACACCGCCCGTCGTCTCGAAGTCCTTCGCACCTGCGTCACCTGCATCTTTGACAATAAAATCGCGGACGCTCGCAAGAGCTTCCCAGCGGTCATGCGCATGCTCAAGCAACGCGATGCCCGCCTGACTTTGTGCAGGGAACTAGCCCGAACCGTGCAGGGCAACAAAACCATGCTCGAGCACCAGCAATTCGATCTGGTCGTGAAGCTGATGAATCGAGCCCTTCACGATGACTCGCCAATGGACGAGCACGGCGTCGCTGCCGCCCTGCTTCCGCTCTCGACGGCCTTCTGTCGCAAGATCTGCACCGGCGTCATTCAGTTCGCCTACAGCTGCATCCAGGATCACCCCGTGTGGCGAAACCAGCAATTTTGGGAGGCAGCTTTCTATCAGGACGTACAGACGCAGATCAAGGCGCTGTACTTGCCTCGCTTGGCACCGGTTTCTTCACAGCCACTGATCGAGAACTCGTATCCGTACTCGTGGAAGCATGAGAACGGCAACGCCAAATTGAGTCCAACAGCGACGCCATTGTCAACCACAGCCAACAGCAGCAGCAATAGTCTGGTTCTGCAGCGCGATGCCGCAATGGCCGAGTACCGCAAAACAATTCTCTCGCGCGTCCAGGAACCATCGGCTCTAGAGATCGCCGCAGAACAGATGCGTCTGCTGCCCACATGGGACGAAGCGAAGCGCACAGATCTGACCTCGGCCGAAGAGTCAACGCTGTACAGTCAGGCGATTCACTATGCCAATCGGATGGTGGCGCTGCTGATTCCCCCGGACGTAAATGGCGGAGGCGGTTCAGGTGGCATTGGAGGGAGTAGAACGCAACGGAGTGGCCCCGATGGACGTGGTCACCACAGCCACCATGGACATCATGGACACGACGACGACACCAGCATCTCGAACAGCGTGGCCGAGTCGCGCTCGCACAGCGACAATGATGCGCATAGCGACGATGGCTATGGCCATCACCATAACTCACACCATCATCACGCTTCCACTGCACCAGATCAAGACCAACCGGCCAGCGGCGAGACGGGCGCCCAGGTCCAGAAGATGGTCTGTCGCTTCATCGATCGCGTCTGCACCGAGGGCAGCGTGACCGCGGAGCACGTGCGAAATTTGCACGCCATGGTGCCGGGCGTTGTGCACATGCACATCGAGACGCTGGACGCGATTGCGCGCGAATCGAAGCGCATTCTGCCCGTGCCGAAGCCAAAGATCCAGAAGCCGACGTTGCTGTATGGAGAACGGTGTATTGGGGATCCAATGCGCGTGTTCTTGTTGGCAGATGGCCGGGAGGAAGGAACCACCACGACGTTGCTTCCGGCCGAAGGCGCCCTGTTCCTGACCAACTATCGCGTTGTCTTCCGCGGATCGCCTTGCGATCCGCTCGCGTGCGAGCAGAGCGTCGTTCGCGCCTTCCCGGTAGCTTCGCTGACGAAAGAGAAGCGCGTCACGGTTTTATATCTTCCGCACCTGGACCAGGTGCTGCCCGAAGGACTGCAGCTGCGCTCGTGTACCTTCCAACTAATGAAGGTCGCCTTCGACGAGGAAGTGACCAACGATCAGATCGAAACGTTCCGCAAGCTACTGAACAAAGCACGACATCCGTCGGATGAGTTTGGGCACTTTGCGTTCGCGGCGCATGGAGTGGCGCCCATGGCTCCGCAGCACAAGGTGAAGGAAAAGAACGCGACGCTCAGGGATAAGGCGAAGAAGACGCTGTTGCGGGTCGGTCGGGCTGGGTTCAAGAAGAACAGCACGACGAAGCGAAAGTACGTTTTAAGCGGAGTCGATTTCGACGAGTCCTTGGGCTCACCCGGAGGACCAACGGACCAATCCAGCACCGATCTGCACGACCTGCACGACGAGGACTCCGATGAGGCGGCCGAAGCGATGCCTCGCGTCACCGTCAAGGACGTCGAGCGCCTCAAGGAGCGCAGCTACGTGCGTGACTGGCAGCGCCTCGGCTTCGGCGATGCCTCCTCGAACTTCCGCATCTCCCCGGTGAACTGCAACTACAGCCTGTGTCGCACCTATCCGGCCATCATTCTGGTGCCCTCGGTCTTCTCGGATGATTCGCTGCGATCGCTGGCCCGATCATACAAGTCGCATCGTATCGCGCTGGCGACGTGGCGCCATCGAAACGGAGCGGTTTTGTTGCGAGGCGCTGCTCCGCAGTCAAAGGGTCTGAAGACGAGACTGATTGGCACTCAGAATTCCTCGACTTCCGCATCGGCCAACGAGTCGCTGAGCGGCCACCAGGAGCAGGACCGCTACTTTGTGACCATCATCGAGAACATGCCCAATACGATGACGCTGCGCCACCATGCGTGGGGCGACTCGAGTCTGTCGATCAGTTCGCTGATGCTGGCCGCCGAGGATCATCATGCACCGATGCACCATCCGATGCATCGGAGTGCGGCCGACATGACAACGCCGGATGCGGCGCGTCGGCAGCAAAGTGCCGCTCAGCAGGCGTTCCAGCAGGTGGGTAAGTCGTTTTCGCATTTGAATATTGGACCGAGAACGACGCAGCAGAGCTCGACGGTGAATTCGACGCGCAACACGAAATGGGGTTCGTTGAAGACGGGCTCTCAATCGCCGGCTCTGCGGGATGTTCACGACGGTGCCGGCGCCTCGGCAATGTCTGGCGCCAGCTCTGGCACTTCGGGCCGCCAGTACCACTTCCAACGCGTCCCCCTGTACGTTCTCGGCGAAAAATCCCAGTCCAAGTCGCAGAAACTCAGCGAACTCTACACCGAGTTCATTCCGGTCGACTACACCGACTATCGGCACTCGCGCGCCGCCTTCAAGAAGCTGACGCGCACCTGTCTGCCGTCGACGGTCGCGACGGAGCCGGATCAGACGTTCGCCAAGCTGCTGGAGCAGTCCGAGTGGCTGCAGCAAATCCGCGCGCTGTTACAACTCTCCGGAGCGGTTGTGGATCTGATTGATCTGCAGGGATCCAGTGTGACGTTAGCCTTCGAGGAGGGAGCGGACATTACAGCGCAAGTGTCGTCGCTTGCGCAGCTGTGCCTGGATCCGCACTATCGAACGATCGAGGGATTCCGGGTGCTGTGCGAGAAGGAATGGCTGGCGTTCGGCCATCGCTTCGGACAGTACAACAACCTGAAGGCGAACAGCAGCAGTGGATCGGCGTTCACGCCGGTGTTTCTGCAGTTCTTGGACGCTGTGCACCAGATCCAGTCGCAATTCCCGCTGGCGTTCGAGTTCAACGAGTACTATCTGCGGTTCTTGGCGTTCCACAGCGTTTCGGCGCGCTTCCGGACGTTCCTGTTCAACTGTGAGCTAGAACGGTTCGACTTGGGCATCGCGACGGTGGAGGATAAGCGCGGATCGTTGGGCACTGCCAAGCATGGTGTCGAGACGGGCGCTGGGTCGGATGATGATTGCATTTACCCAGGCGGTATTCGTTCGTCTTCGTCGACAACTGCGCGCATCGGCCATTCGGTGTTCGACTACATTGAGCGGCAGCACGCCAAAACGGCGGTGTTCTACAACTTCATGTACGCTGCGGACGCGGCCGATCAGCCGGCTGCGGTTTTGCGGCCGCAGAGTTCGCTGGCCGCTCTGGAGCTGTGGCGGTACTATGTGGATGAGGAACTGTCGGAGGGTCCGGCTTATGATCCGGAGCTCGTTGGCCAGGAGCAACTGGAGTACGAAGTGGAGATGGCCGCCAATGTGGGTCAGCCAAAAAGGCCAGTGATCGCAGTTGGAGTGGATTGTCTGGATCGATGTGAGCCGAACGTTTTTGCAAGGTTGCTCGATGAGCTACGCTCGGCGGAGGCGGAGCGAGGGCTGTTGCCGCAAAAGTGGCGCCAGGTGTGGGATCGACTGGAGCTGCCGCATTCGGAGTCGCTGCAGCGGAATGCTTCTTTCAGTTCAGCACTGGTGCGATCACATGGCCGATTGTTGCATAAGCGATCGACACTGGAGATTCTGATGCGAGGCAGATTGGTTGAGAACTTCCCGCATCGCTTGGAGAAGCACGTGTACACGACGCCAACGCACTGTACGCATTGCGATGAGCTGGTGTGGGGACCGATGTGGACGGGTCTGCGCTGTGTGGATTGTGGGAATTCGTACCATGAGAAGTGCAGGGATGCAGTGCCGAAGAACTGTACCAAGTACAAGTCGATGGTGAGCGGGGAGAGGGGAGGGGTTATGGTGGTGGGTGGACAGACGTTGCAACGGTCGCAGGGCGAGAATGGAGGCAGCCAGGTGGGGGTGCATGGAGGCGGAGGGGCTGGGCAGTCGTCGAGCCAGCTGTATTACGATCAGTATAGCAGCAATGTGGCGGAGAATCGGACGCACGAGGGGTGAGTAGAGGGTGGGGTGAGAGGTGATACGAAATCTTTTCCATTCTTAGTCGACAGGCAATCATCAGCCTCCATTTGACTTATTTTCATTCATAACCAATGCCGGTCATTCTACTAATTTTCATTCAATGGCACTGCCGGCCATTCTCATCAATTCGACTAACGTTTCAACATTTTCGAAATACTTTTTTGGCAGCCAGCGTTTTTTTGTTGTTGTATATTTTTGAGATTCAATGTAACACCCTTCTACAAGGACCTATAATATACAAGGTGGTCCTATGCTGATGTGACTTAGATATCATATCGGGGCCGTGAACTAATGTCGTTGGGACTGATGTCAGTTTACATAACCTCAAATTTCATTTCACGTAAAACTCACTATAATTAAAACTCCGGTTTCAGACTCAAGGGGATTATAACTAGTACCCGGAACCTAGATATCAGTCCTTTAAAAACGTGTTAACCACTCACAATTTATATCATATTTAGAAGTTTGAGTTTACCGAATTGTGTTCTGAATGTATCTTCTTTAAAAAAAAATTAATTGTAATATGCAATTGTGTATAACATTCATGGAGAATAACAATATTGTTTCCTTCATCCACACAGTCATCTGTACAAACGCGGCGCTCTGCTCAAGGGCTGGAAGCAACGGTGGTTCGTGCTCGACTCGATCAAGCATCAGCTCCGTTATTATCATGCTATGGAGGACTCGAATGTTTGCGGTGTTATCGGTAAGTTTGTTTTAGCATAGCATTTAAGTTGTTCCTGTAATAATTCACGAATCCGTATTTTGTGCAGAACTGGCTGACGTGCAATCGGTGGCAGCGGCACCGCCAGCTCAAGTGAGCAGCTCAACGAAGAAGATCGACGAGAAGGCATTCTTTGACGTAAGTTGGATAGTCTTCGATTGCAGAACGATTCCTTGATCCAAATTTCAAAAAATCCTATATCTTTTTCGCAGCTCAAGACGAGCCGTCGGGCGTACAACTTCTTCGCCCAAGATGCGGTCGCCGCCCAGGAGTGGATCGAGAAGATCCAGGCCTGTCTGCAGTAGATCGATCTCAGATCCAACACACAGCCATACAAATCGCGCAATCGCACCGCAAACCAAAACAACCGGGCAACAGTTTTATACATTTGCACACACCAAAACAGAAAACAAAAAAAGCCACACAAAATACTATTATATAGCGAATATTTATAAACAAAAAATATATGTATAATTATGCACTATACGATTATATTATATTCCTGTGTAACTCTATGTGCAATGTGAGAGCGATGCTGCTGCAAATGCTGCGCTACGCATTATATCAAGAAGCCGTGGGTATGAAATACAGATCACAAAAGCACACACAAATTACCATCGAGATTATGACACAAATGACCCATCAGAGACGACTCAGAGAGACGCAAAGACGACGAACATATACACAAAAACATTGAAGTACATTCACTAGTCCGAATAGAATACACTGTCACACATACACATACACACACACGCAAGCATATATTCAGCGAAAATGTATAATTATTATCATTGTGTGAACACACACAACTATAGTTAAATTACTCTATAATTAATCGAACAACCTCAGCATATAAAACACACCCTCAATGTTATAATCATCATCGTCCTCGCCTCTCCCCATCAACCACACACATGAGCGCATTTCAATATGCTCGGAACCACACCGCTCCTAATCTCTGTATTTATATGTTATTTATGGGACTGGGACACTCCCCCAGCTGCCCTTAGACACACACACCACACACACAACACACATTCTATTTACACTTGTTGCGTTTTGTTTGTTCTCTCGTTTACATTAAATTACACACCCTCATTCAACCAACACACATAAGCAGGAAATACGACGCCGCGTAATCGCAAACCGCAACTGGCTCTCGAGCCCGAGTAGACTATAATGAATTTGTAATTTTTTAATTATGATTGTGATGCGGGCAGCGGTGGTAATTGGATGACAGAATAAAGAATATATAGTGAGGTTCATTGTTGTGCACAAAATAGAACGTCGGCAGTTGGCTTTTGAATTTGTTGCGACCACCCACAAAACGCCTCATACGTATAACGTATGAATTGTAACGTAGTACGTAACGTGTTGGCATTAACGTAGAGACTCGACTGTCTCTTTCGCACCTGCATTTGTACCCAATACGTTTACGCGTTTACGCAACGCACTGGTTTGTTTTGGTTTTTCGCTGGCCGATTTTCATTTCATTCATACTAGCGCAGCGTCGCGCGCGTCGCCCAAAATCACAAATAGATTCAAGAATACCGCCGTGTCGAGTCGCGCGTGTCGCGGGCGTCCATCACTCGCCGGCGCGATCTCAATCGAAAGTGGATTAGTGGTTTAGTCAGTCCGGTCAGCTGGTGTGAATAGATAGTAGCGTAGATAGTGGAAACAGTGCCTAATGATAAGACTGCAATCTACGCCCCCTGTTTTCGTTCACGATATCGTGCTGGTGCCATAAGCGGTCACATTTCGGTGAGCAGCTTTGATGACCATCGTCGCGTCGTCGTCGCATTGTCGCACCGCGAATATGACACAACATTACTCGAGCGTACGAAAGTAGCACAAACACCCGACGACGCAATCACAGACTCATCCTCATCACCAATTACCCAATCAATTCGAACATCGTCGTCAGCGTCTCTATTGTTTGGCAATTCTAGTTCCTAATTGAAATGGCTGCGTCAAGAATTAGGTAAGCATGTGATATAAATTATCTCCAGAACAAATATACCAAATCTGAATGGACCCTCCTATCCTAATTTCAGCGATGTCGACGAGTACGGCTTCCGGCGTCCCGCCGACTTCGACTACGACTCCTACGAGCGCATCATGTCCGAATACTACGTAGTGCTCACCAATCGCAATCGCAAGTGGGAGCGCCTGCTGCAGATCAAACAGCCGAAGCTGCACAAGAACCAGAGCGCCTGGCTGAAGCGCTACGTGCGCAAGGGGATTCCGGGTGAGAACAATATTCAGTCCAAAATCACTTCTAGGGGTGTGCATAGTTAGTTGAACTTTTATCATGACATGGACAACGGTTCAATATAATCGATTCAGTTTTCGACAAATCGCTAGTTCTTCTCAGGCATTACTCTTTCAAATTTCAGGTCTCTGGCCCAAAGAAAACTCATTCGTGTCAAACCAGATAACAAGTCATATTCAATTGATTTCATTAGAGACTAAGCAAATCTCCGCAAGGAAGAGAGAATTGCGTGAGAAAGGCGATTTTACAAGTTTGCGACCATTTTTGGAGCACAAGCTATAATAGTTTTAATTTTCCAATTTTACACAGATTTGTTAAATAAACAGCAATCTATCATATACACAAAACATCGCGTGACATGAGTCTCATCTTCTAATTCTAATCTAATTCTTTTGAAAAAGGAGGATGTGTAGACAATTTAATTCTCTTTCATTCGAGTATTCACGATTTGTACTAGGTCAATCCAGTGAAAAGTTATTCCCTTCATACTGAGGACGAAACTCGTACTTTTTTTATTGGGAAAAAATATTCGATTTCACTTCTCATACAAAATATCTGGATTTAGAGCCTGGACCAAATGAAAGATGATGAAATTG
>JANTBZ010102525.1:0-17109 GCA_024741255.1 Exechia fusca | reverse complement strand
AATAAAGTTTCTGGGCTACAACAAGTCAAGATAGAACAATAATGTCATCATGTTTAGAGTGTACCGCCGTATTCTGTTCGCGATAGATTCTTTCACGTCCATGTAGAACAGTCTAGTCAAGTGTCTTCACTAATCTGTTCTACAACATATTACAGTTCTATGTTTCTATCTAAGTTCTAAGTTTAGTTGATTGTAGGATCTTGCGCAATTTCACACGCATTTGTTCTAGATTCTAGACATGTTCCAACAAGTATTCGAGATGCAGTTCAGTTGAATGGACATTATTCTATCATCTTCAAAACAATTCGATTGATGAAGTTGAATCATCTTCTATCATCTTAAAAAAAAAGATTGATAAACATATTATCCATCATCTAATAAATGAGCCTCAACCTTTCCCCACAAAACTAAAAGCCACAACGATTTTTGATACTTTGTCCGAATGATGAGGATTTGAGCACAGTTTTATTACTTTTAATTTGAGTATACTAAGTCACTCTAGAGAAGTGTTATGTTCTTTCAACCGAAGACGTAACACAAACAATTTGTTCTAATTAATGAAACTTTCCATACAAAATATCCGTGTTACGTCTTTGGCTCAAAAGTCATACCTTTTTTCTAGAGTAACTGAGATCTATAAACATATACTCAAATGAAAGGTACTGCAATCGTGATCAAATACAAATCATTCACAAAAATTAACAAAAAACGTTGTGGTTTTTAGTTTTGTGGGGCAAAAGTAAAGACTCAACTACGATATAAGATAATGAGACTTTTTTCTAGATCATAGAGTCATGTCCATTTAACTGAACTGCTTCATTACAATTCTCGGAAAGTTGTTGAAAAGATATAGCAATCGAATGGAAGTCGTAACACAATACACAATCCTCCTCTCTCACCTTCGCTCCAATCATCACATTCGGCGTGGTGCTCGACACCTGATTGTTGTTCTCCATCATCCGCTTAGACTCCGCATGATGGCCCGAACCGCCGTTGCCAGCGGCCGATGACGACGACGAAGCGGCGCTCGACTTGGCCGCACTGATGCGCCGCATCGGATGCGAGCACGACTTGCCGTCGGCACACGTCGAATCGGGACAGCCGCACTCCAGCTGCTTGACCAGCGCCGCTTGGCGGGCGAGCCGCTGCTTCTCCATCAGCTGGACGACGATGGCTTCGACGGTCTCGGCCGTTTGGAATTTGGAGAGTTCGATTTCGTTGTTGCCCTCCGGATCGTCCTCGCTGAAGACTGTGTGGTGGCAAAGCAACGGATATTAGCCTGAGGTTGGATATGTGATTTGGCAATGTGTACGTACACATCGGTTTCAGCTGGCTGATCAGTTCCTCTTTGGTCCACTCTTTCTTCTCGCCCCACAGCGCCAAACTCGGAGTTATAACGGCCATTTTATTGTCGTCCGGATACGGTACGTTCAGATAGTGGACCAGCACAATATCCGGATTCTGGAAAGAATAAAAAGTGATTTGATCCGATCTGAACAACATAACGTGTTTCGGCGTACCTGCAGCAGCCAATAGCAGCGACGATGGAAGGTGGGCAGAATGGCCGAATGCACATAGCATCCGTAAATGCACTGGAAAATGAGAAGAATACGCAAACGTTAAGCTCGAGTACATGTAAATCTGGTGTCGTTCATCACCGTTGTCTCGTCGTCAGCGTCTCGAGCTTTGAATAAATGTGCAACATTTTTTAAGATCAGACGGTTTGAATAGAATGGAAAACACACCTCACACATACTCAGTAACTTGCACCCTTGCACAACGGTTTCGCTTTAAATTTTCATGCAGGAAATCATCATGTCGTCGCATTTATTATTTGCGCCAAACATTTCCGCGGATATTTATTGTAATTGAATTGCATCTTTATGCGTCGTCGTCACCACCGCCCCAGCTGTCAGCAGCATAGGGTGAAACCGAACCACTGATTTGGTGCGGCGGTGCGAGTGCGCATAATCATATTCAATTTACTCGGAACGATTCACGCACATTGTACGCGGAATATGTAATCCCTGTGTTCGTTTGTTTGCATGTGCTACTAGTATGGCCTACCTCTGTGCCTTGGACTTTCAATTTCATGTGATCCTCGCGTGTGGTTTTGCCATCCTTGCGCTTCTTCCAGCAGTAGCCGTCCCGTCGATAGCGCACCTTCTTGCGCGAGTACAGCAGCATCGAGCCGCTCTTGGGCCTGCATTAGCAATGACGATGGTGAACATAAACAAACACTGTTCCAATTGCTCGAGTACACACAGGACATGATGATAATCTTACCGTGTTCGCACTTCCTTGGACTGCCACTCGGAGTGCTTGTCGAAGCTAATCAGAATGGCGGCGATTTCCTGCGGAATGAATTGGAAGCATAACAGAATAAGTATATGTGAATAAAATGTGAAGGACTTTATCAACTTTATCATGCACAGAAAAAGAGCACATGCAATATGCAACGAAAGTTGACACATAAAACAACCACGACAACGACGACGACTACGGAACCCGCTCGATGAGTAAATAACGCACACTTCCGCCACGTCCGCCGACCCACGATGCACACGGTTCTTTTGTCGTTGACGCTGACGCCAATGCTTGACAAAAACTGTGACGGTTATTCGTTTCTTCCTCACGTACTGCACACATGTATTGTGCATATGCCAAAATAGCGAAATCATCAGCGGGTGGACTGTGAAGTAACATAAAAATGTACAACCGAATAAAATGTCGCCATACTTGTTCGTATGTGAATGTGACAGTATCAAGCGGGTGGTCGCGTGTTATCTATATGTACAGAAGTGTGCTCCGGCGGACCCTCTTGGAATGTCAACATTTTTGCTTCGTCCTGTCAGAGCTGGATGTTTACTGCACACGTTGCAACGAGATATGCTCTGGCCAGACATTTGCATGCGCAAATGCTGCCAACTATCTCTTGTGTATGTGTCTACGATGCATGTGTGTGGCGTGCAGATAATTGAACTTGAGGCATGCATGTGTGTGTTACGTAAAGGCACTTCAATCGTTGCCAAAAATTACTGCCCAAGCGTTTCGGGGGCTTCTTAGCCGAACGCATAAATCGATTATCTAAACGTCGCTGTCGCGAATCCTGCTGGGCATGCATGCATGTTTGTGCGGTCATAACGACCACACACACAGCTCTCCATCGACATCGACACACTCGCACACACACACATTTACATTTATAGACTTGGGCCGCTCGCCGGTCCGGTCATTTGCCGTTGCCATCATCGGTCGACTAATGTCCAAGTCATTCATTTCCGACCAGGCCTCTTATAATGTTGCGACCACGCCACGCCACCGGACGCACACACACACACACACACAAAAACACATCAACACACACTGACATCCGCTCTGCACGGGCGGCCTCTTAGCACACCACACCAGCAAGGACTGACACAAAAACACACACGGAAACACACACACACGACAACGACGTAGAGAATAACCATAAATCGTCATCGCATCGAAGGCACACGACTATTGGCTCTGGAAAGTGTGGCAAATCGACACCGATTAGCTCGTTCGTCGTTGTCGTCGTGGTTGTGTCCGACCACCACTCGCTGCCTCGGTCGGCTCGCACGTTCCGGCCACGCGTCAATGACTTTGGCGCGAAAGCGCGACGACGACGACGACGAAGTGAACGGCGATATTGTTGTCGTCGACGATGACCGTCCTCAGGCCAACCGCCATCCGCCCCCACCTACTTGCACGATGTTATGCACGATGTTATGTCCGTGTGTAAAACATGCAGCGTAAACGGGCCAGCCAACCAGCCAGAGAGATTAAATTAATGTGCCTCATTTCCATAAGTCACGCATAAACGTACGGCTTACACACACTCGCGCACATATGGTCGAACAATAGCATGATATTTTGCACTTTACAAACCGGTGCTGCCCGCTGGCAGTCTGTGTGTGTGTGTGTGCGAAGCGCGCCTATTTGTGCACTCCACAGAACGACGACGATGACGTCCGATGTCAGAGGAAACGGCCGAACAATATCCTCCGACCCCCAACCTCCACGCGGCGACGACACGACATCCGAGCTCTGGCACGCCCGCACCGCACACACAGAGTGGCGGTGTGCGGCTGCAAAGTCGTCGTGTTACTAAGAACCCCGAGGGACGCGCTCACAAACACCAACGACAACGACACCGACGACACCGACGACGACGATCCACCGAGCGTGACCTCTCATATTCAGAGTGTCACGCTGCACGCTGCACGCTTGGCACAAAGTTGGCGCAGAAAGGTGTGCGTGTGGGTCAGCAAAGCGATGCCAAACATTGTAATTTCGGTTGGTCGTCCAGAGACTCCCCAACACTTCGATTAATTTGCAAATAAACCCCGATACGCCGGACAAACACTCGATACTCTCTGGCTGGCGAAAACAAATATCTCGCCAATGGACTGGGCCGGACGACGACGATGGCGACGGCGACCAAAATCGACGGGCGTTTTGTTTAAGTGATATGCTCTCGTTTATGTTGTATACCACGAACAAACAATTTAGCCAATTTAGTGCACACACATACACTAGTATTACTTACTACACACAGCCCACAACTCACCTCATTGGTATTCCATCGGTGGCGTTGCGTGGGAAAATGGTCAGCACGTGGCAGACTCTCCAAATTGTCGGGCAGCTTAATCGGTTCACCGTCTAGGGGAATGAGACCGAAAAATGACACATTATAGTACATACCATATATATTTTGGGGCGGGTGGGGTTGGCTTCGCTTTGCAAGTGAATGAACAACAATATCATAGGTCTGAAATTCATATATGCTATTATACGGAGAAGGCAGCGCGCGTGCCAGTTCGACGGGGCAGAGCCCGTGTGCCAAGTGGGTAATTGTATGGTTTCTTCGGTGGCGTATTAGATGCAATGGTCATTGCATAAAACAAGCCCAGCCCAGTGCATTTGTGCACTGGAACACGACGTACTTTGCCGCGTACTCACAAACACAATCTTTTTATACAGATGGATTCCACAGTACGTCCATCACCAGCGCGCTCGGGTCGACCATATCGTACGAAAAATTCGATTAAATTTATGATAATTCAAAGCACATAAATTCGCTGCACTGTGCACTCGGACAACGAACGCGAGCATGCATGTGCAGCCAATTGATTCGACGCGTAGTGCGAGTACGGATTCTTTTGCCAATAAAATATATCGCCGAGGGAACGGGAAGTTTGAAGTAAATTGCATGGGATATAATAAATTCTGTGTATGTTTCATACTCGCATGACAATGAAAATGCCGTGCGATATATTGAATAGCGAATATGCCCAGTCTTTGAATGTTGATAAATTGATGGATTACGTAGATTAGCGACAGTATAAAGAGTTTTTTTTAGACATGTGGTTATGAATCTGGTTAAATAGTTTTTCGTAGTTGGGCTTTTTAACAGCTGTCACTTGATTTAAGCTCAGTAAGGATTGCCATCTCATAATGAATAGACTTACTCATAAAAAACGTTTACAAATTGTGTAAATTACCAAATTACACTACGCGCCAGCCCAAAAAGCACAGATGTTTTTTTTCTGGTAGTCTTCAGTAACCCTAGTTCGAATGTGGACATTATTTTTTTTTAATTTTGGTAGGATTCCGAAATGAAGACTTTCGAAATTTGAAAATGACAATTTCCGTATCTTTTGTACGTTTATAGTTATATCTCGTTTCATAGCAAACATACAGGAGTAAAATGTTTCAACAAAATATTGCCAAATAAATTATATCAACAATTTATGTTTGGTAAAGACTCTTCTATGTAAAGTATTTGATGCACAAATGACTCATATATAACGAAAATGTTGCCTTGTTTTATCAGAAATATGGTCGAATAGATATTATGAACAAAAAAGTTCACTTTTTGCAGATATTTCGATTTTTTAGCACTATTAGTGATTATTTTAGGTACAAAAATCGTCCAAAAGGCAATATTGTCCTTATATATGAGTCATTTGTGCCTGAACTACTTTACATAGAAGAGTCTCCACCAAACATAAATGGTTGACCATTTATTTGGCAATATTTTGATAATACATTTTACTCCTGTATGTATGCTATGAAACGAGATATAATTATAAACGTACAAAAGATACGGAATTTGTCATTTTCAAACTTCGAAATGCTTTATTTCGGAATCCTACCCTAATTTATAAATAATGTCCTCTTTCGTACTAAGGTTACTACTACCAGAAAAATAGGTAAGACCTCTGTACTTTATATTTGATGTCATTATGGCGCGTAGTGTTATCAAATTATCAGTGGAAATTATAGCGCAATATTTCGCGTCGTGGGCGTCTTGCTGTTTCCAATATTGTGCAATTTCCTCAGCTGGACTATTTTCTGTGGTCGCTTGGCCACACAGATAAGCCCGAGACGAATACGGCATGAAACAAATTGGTTTATTTTGTATGTTGTAATTTCGTTTCGCTTTTAACCATTATCATTATCTATCAATATGGATATGACGATTCGCTTTCATTTGCTACAAACAACCAGACCACATGATTCGATATCGCTCGAGTCGTAACCCACTTACAATTTAACCAACAAACAACCGTTCGATGTGTGCTCGTGTGTATCCGAATTGCAATACGATAAGCGCAACAATTTATCTGTCTGTGACTCTTGCTAACCACACGCACACAACACACGCACGCACACACGAATCGAATAATTATAATGCACATATTGTAGTTATCTTATCGACAAAAACCTATATCATGCTCGAGCACCAGTCCACCTTTGTTTACCAAAGACACCGAGCTGGCACAAGCTGTTGGCAATACGAGCGTGCCCCCAAGTCGTCATACATCAATAAGCGCACTCATGCAAGAACCAGACTTCACACACCCACTTATACAGGTGTATCATGTATAGTATGTAGGGGGTGTGTTCCTTGCATGCCCGGGAGCCCTTCGTCTACGCGTAAGCGCAACCAGTTATTCACACATTATAATTGCAGATTAGGCAAGTGTAACCACCCGGAATTTCGCTATTGAGTCCATCTTCCCATCGCATATTGAGCGTCGTTCGATATTAGGAGCACTCTATGTGGACGACGCACGATTTTATACCCATTCGATTTTGGGCAACATACCGATAAATTAACGATGTTTGTCGCCAAGCACACGCTCACACACACACACGCACACGAACGACACACGTGCATAAATCGCGGATGCCATCGTAAAACATGACTCGCGACACAAACCACACACACCCCACGACCAGCCCACCCCATTCCCTGAACGAAACTAATAAACTATAACTTTGTTTGTAAACGCTCGCTCGCTCGGCCTCTTTGGCTCCGCCGGCATTGTTGTCCTCGATTTGATGAACTCGTCCCTGTGAGTGCGAGTGTGTGTGTGTGTGTGCAGTGCACGCTCATCAAGCACGGGTAAAGTAAACACATCGAAACACCCCACGACCGAACTGCCCGATCGTTATCGACGTTCGGCTCGGCTCGACGGCATGTGCAAGTACGACACATGTGTGCACGATGCAACTTTCCAAGCTCGTCGGCGGCGAAAGTGCCCGGCGAGCTACTCCAGAGGAGCATGTGTGTGTGTGTGTGTGTGATTGCGATAAATATTGGTCCAGGTCATAATCGTGTGCAATATAAAACGCGCGCACGCGAAATTTATTCCAGATCAGCTCGTAAACAACGCTCGGCTGAGCTTACTCTCGGCCATGCACACACACACACCGACATACACCGACACATGCAATGTGAATTAATGTGCCTTCGCGGAGCGTGTATGTCACGGGTGTGTGTGCGTGTGTGTGTGTATGCTGTGTAATGCAGTTGGCCAACGTTGGACGCGTCGGCGCGCATGAGACCATATTGTATACTTCAACGCGAACGCGTCCGTGATTTATTCAGCCTATTATGAGTCAATATTATGGTACACATCGCCGAACACGCGCCGGCGACTGGGCTCGTCGACGGCGTCGTGTCGTCGTTGTCTGTGCTCCGCAAAGTTCGTGTGCACGAGTGTTTGTTCCGCTACCCGATTCCCGAGAGCTGAGTTATGTGTGTTCGTGTCCGTGGTCGTGCGTGTGTGTGTGCCATTTCAGGGACACGCGGCGGTGGCGACGGCGACGCCAAAGATCAAGCCCGACCGTCCGGACGCGGACATCATCAGGGTGCGCTGGCAATGTCACACGAAGACGCGGGATTGAGATATTGGGCGCGAGCAGTGCATGTGCTCGGAACTCGGAAGCAGCGTGCACGTTCACAGACATAAACATACGAGTGTGTACATATGTGATTGTAAAACTCGTTTCCTCGCGTCCATTAAAAATGAAGATTGTGTCGGACGCGCACACGATTTGTGAGCCTCTTTAGCGGACAATATTCCGCGTAATAAACATAAATCTTTGATATAGCCAAAAGTGTGTGTGCGGGAATTCGGGCCTGTGTGAGTGAGTGAGTGCATCAGGCTGACCATCGCCGCCGCCGGCGCCGTCGCCATGGCCGCGACGACAACGACGACGACGTCCACTCTGGACTGTGTGTGAGTGTGTGTGTGTGTGCTTGCCCAACAGCCCAGCGCATAAATTCCGAAAACAATTATATACCGAAACTTTGTAGGCAAGAGCAATAAAATGCAACGCAAACATATGTAGGTATAGTCCTTACATGTGGACATACTACACACCCATACGCATGTGTGTGCCGAAAGACTTCATACTTGCACACGTGCCACACAATATGCTGTCCACACATGTACGCACACTTGCACGCACACACATTCACGTACACCAGAAACACGCATATTAAACTCACGAACGCACTAGACTGGGTCAACGTGTCTGTTTTACAACATACAAATACAAGATGCCTATGGGCTTTGAAAAAAAGCTCGAGGAAATGTTATAAATGATGCGTTTTTTGTCATTTGCGGTTTGTACGTTCAATCAAATATATACGATCTGATCTTTGGCTCGAAATGTAACTTCTAGCACTGATTTTTTGTTATCAAGCTTGTAAGTTTCAATATGTTTCGAGTGGGTTTTAGAAAAGTCTTACGAGATCGTATATGGTCTTTCAAGGTCTTAGAATATCTTGCAATATCATAAAAGATCTAATAAGCTTGTTACTAGGTGTTTAAAGCTCTGTCACGAGGTGATAGCTTGTTGAATTTTTTTGGAACGTACAAGCTAACATCTCGTTCGCTCTGCCTCTTTCTCTCGTGTAAGGAGTCAGTGGATTAGTGTAACTTACGACATTGATTTAAATCGCGGGTCGGGTCATCTGTTAGCATATTCGATATTGAAAATGTTTACTGAACCAAACGAATGAGCCACGACAAAGGCCCTCGTTGAAAAAACAAAAATATAATTAATGTGTGTTCTTCGATTGGACTGGAGCATTTAGGGTCCAGTCCAATCGACACGCACCCGAAACTACTGTAATGCTGTGTGGACTCGCGCACTTTGCGTTTTTGTTATCAACCACCACCCCTCCCATTTCGCCTGCTCTGCACATCCCGACCGAGGTCGGAAGTTGGGTTGGGGGTCGGGGGCGTCGAGCAAAACCTTCGTCGTCGTCGACATCGTGTCGCTGGCGGCGGCGGCGGCGGTGGCGGCGTCGGGTGCCAAAGTGTTTTTGGCGCGACGTCGTGCGAAATGCAAGCACTTGTGCGTTATTGTTTGCAAGTGTGCGCAGACATTGCACGAGAGCGGCCGCCGTGTTCGTACGCATCGCAGACGCCGGGGGATTTAAGGCGAATAAAAGTGACCTTCTGCTCGTACGCTCGCACGCACCGCCACCGATCTTGTGTCGCGCCGCGTTCCGTGTTTAATGTGGTCTGTGTGCCTGTGTGCAGAGACAATCTTGTTGCCATCAAAGCGTGTTTATGGAGGTGTCGTTCGACTTTACAAGTCGTTTAGTCACTGTATTTACAGCTTATGCTGTGCGCGCACGGTCGCTTTAACCGAAATCAGTGTGTGTGAACATGTTAAAGCCGACACGACGACTCGCACTCACGCACGCACGGCCGGCCGCACGGAAACTGCGTGTTCGTACATCATGCACACAGCATAATCATAAGATTTCATGCTTACAACCAATCATATGAGGCACATTACTATGAGCTCTTCGGGTCGTATGCTAAGCATGCATATATGACCCGTTCATGTGTCCCCAATGGGAAATTACGCAGACCACACACACACACACGCACTCACACACACACATCCACACATGTGTGCACAATGCTGCAATATGCATAGACTCGACACGGAATTGGTTATTTATTTGTTATACCCACTCGGAATTAGATTCGAGTGCGCCGCTCGTATGCATTGTGCTCGCGTATGTGTGTGTGTGTGGTTTTTGTCATCAAATATGCATCATTTATGACACGCACACACGTGTAAATGGTAAATATTCCTCAAAGCACACGACGAGCCAAATAAATGTATTAGGCATTCATTCCGATCACTGCGCGCCGGGCAAGCCGAACAATTCGTATACACATCAATTAGTACAATACGAATTTGCATATATATTTTTCAAAGTCCCAAAGCCCAATTACTTCCGAACCATTTGTGCCACACACCAGGACGAGCGCATGCGTGCATGCATGCATGTTTTGTTACCCAGTGCAATTTATTGCTTATATCACGCGCTCCACTGGATGAATGTCGAAAACACACATACACACACACTCAACACTCACTCAACGCATGGGGCCACTAAAAATTGTCGCCGCCCGAATTGATTAAATACGACGTGCACGCTGCACGTAACACACCACACACCTGTGCATAAATTCAGTGTTGCGCGGCGGCCACTTACGGCGGCATCTACATATCGTGTCGATTTTTAAGTACATAAACACATTACCGAAAACTGCGTGCGAGCGAGCGTGTCACGAAATGGGACGGCATGCACGCGGCGACGAATGTGCGGGCAACCAGCGTGCGCGCGCGCGCCCGACAAATATGTTTTAATTGGTTTATTCAGTCGCACACGATCATACATATAGCACACATAACAACTCTCGTGCACGGTTCACTCGACACGCCATCCATGTTCCGCACTCGAACTCGTGCACGAAAATTGAAAAGCGTTACGAACGAAACGCCCGCGCCACCACCACATACATACATACTCACACAGCACGCTTGCGTTCAAGCATATGCTGACGGCTGAAGACGCGGCCATCCGCAAATGCACCGTGCATTGTGCATGCTCCGCTCAATTTGACGTGGCGGGTGGCTGGCCCTCGAACTATTATTATGTGCCGGTAATTACAATATCCCCACACTCACAAACACACGCACACACACACACACAGCACAAATATATTATGTCATTCGGAGTGCTCGAGCGCACGCTCGTCGGCGACACGAGACGGCCACAATAGTACCATGTGCAATATGTGCATTGCGTGTGCGAATGTTGGTTTATTTTTTCTCGTGCCTCCACTGGAAAAAGTTCACTTGCACGCTCGCCACCAGTGAGCCAATGTACACACGAGTCCTAGTTTATAGTTTTGTTGTTTTTTTAAGGACTAATTATCGCGCACAACTCAAATAAATTGCCCTCCGCGAGCGAGCGTTCAGCCCGAAACTTTGCCACCACCCGCCAGCTGAAATGATGATGATGGTCGGATAAGCGGGTCGCGCAAGCCGACAAATGTAAATCCAGCCGATGCAACGCGACTCGGCTCGGTGTATGTATTTACACGCCCGGTCACGCTATGGCTATCACACGAAAATACACAGACGCGCGTACACTCCCGCGATGTGAGGGGGCAGGCAGATTCATAAAAGTCCAAACCATTCAATCGAACACACCTCTATGGTGTACCTCCGCTGCCGGGTGCTGTCGAACGCCGAGCACACAGAACAGAGGCACGCGAATGTGACGTTAATTAAATGTGTATATTGTGTAACACCGTAAACTTCAATCCGGGTCAATGGTTGGTCACGAACCATGAGCCATGAATATATAGGATGAGGCTGACAGTTGAAAGAAAGGAATCACCATTGATGAAACGGCAGGTACTGGTTTGTCGAGTTTATCGGAGAGTTATTAGGAGATTTCATGAACGTTTCGGAATTATATTTGTTTTGCACAGTTCGATATTTGACAGTGAGCCTAGGTGAGCCTAGGAAATTACGTTTATTTAAATGAAAGTAAAGGCTCGCCACTGGAGAACGAAACATATGATCGATTAGACTTTTCACTAATCGATAGTTGATCATCTCCGACATCACTCGTCAAATGTTCACTCGGTCCTTCGATACAAACCGAACAACGAGTTATAATTGATTGATTTTAACAAAAAATAAGCAGTGCTACGCAAGGGCGACTCATCGACCTGTTTTTTATATTTCACGGATGCATTTATAAGAAGTTAGTCACATGCATTTTTGTTCAACTCGAGGATTTGTTAATATACAATAGGTTGATGTTGAATTAACAAAACTGCATCAATACAATTTGTATGTGACTGTTATTTTCCCTACAAAACATAAAAGAAGCACAATTTCGTGTATGTTTCAAATTAATGAGCTAGGCTACCTATTATAATATACGATAGCTTTAGTAACACGTCGATATGTATGTGTTGGTAGCGTGTTTTTGTTTGAATCTCAGTTACGAAATATGATCTACATTACATCAGTTATTAGGAACATATTATAATCATCTCTTTTTTAATTTATCCTGTACGAATACCGAATCAATATGAAGAAAAAGTGTTGAAGCATTTTCACTTCTTCACAACTACTCTTTCAGCAGTTAACCAGAAGCATGGTTTATGTTCATTTACATATCGCACGTAATTCACACCGGTCACCATCGGCTAAACGCTAAACCTCAGACGCATGCGCGTGCGCCCAAACATAGTCAACATGAGCACGCCCCGAAACATTTCCCCTTCGTCTCGGTCTGGCTTAGCACAATTTATGGTGGCTCACATGTTCGTGTGTCTACGTCTGAAAGCGCGCGCTTGTGGTCTAGGTATTCCACACTCACACACTTCGCAACAAACAACCGAAAATAAAAACGGCGTGCGAACAGCCATAAATTCATTGTGGTGGCTTCTCAGCCGATTCCGACGCCGCCACCACACACATAAATGTTGTCACCGCCAGAGCGCAACAATTTGTCTGGCCTTCGCCCCCCCAGAGAAACGTCGTCGTTGTCGGAATGCTATCACCCCCGAACGAAAACTTACTCGCATTCAGCGGCATGTGGCCACCGCCACCATTGCCCATCGTTATGCCATGGTGCAGATGATGATGGTGGTGCTGGTGCTGCTGGTGCATCGGGTGCTGGTGATGATGGTGATGGTGCTGGTGCAGGTGCTGCTGCTGGTGCAGATGATGGTGCTGCTGGATGTGCTGCTGCTGGTGCAGATGCAGCGAGTGATGCAACCCGTTGTGCAGCTGCAGGTGGCGCTGCGTTGCGGACGCCTGCAACGGGGCCAAAATGCCACCACCGACGCCATTGGCTGCCGCCGAATGATGCTGTTGATGCTGGATGTGACGGTTCATCAGGCTGGTGGCGGCCGCCGCCGCAGCGGCAGCGCCAGCATAATTTTGCGAGTTATGCTGCATTGTCGTCGTCGCGGCAGCGGTCAAAGATGTGGCGGCCGCGTTGGCCGAGTTCAGATGCTGCTGCTGCGGCTGGGCTCGATGGAGCATAATTTGCGAGGCGGGCGGAAGGGGCTGGTGGTTGGCTGTATTCGAGGCCGTGGCGTACTGATGTTGATAACGCTGCTGCTGATGGTGTTGATGATGATGATGCGGGTGCGGTAACGGCGGCGCTAACGACTGGAAGCCGCCGGACATTGCGCAGCCGGCCGGAGGGATCAGGACGACGATAACGACGATTTCGAGTCAATTGGTCACTACGACACCGAACAAGCGCGCGCTGCCTAAAATCATATCCGTTTGGTTGGCAATTGGTGTGTGTTTGTGTGTGACATCGGTCGAACGGCGGAAATTGCGCGTGCTCGATTGCGCTTGTTAGCGTCAATCGCAGCAGACACCGCCGAATCGAACACCTTTCGCGCGCGATGTAGTTTTTACCACACACACACTCGTTAAAATAAACGGTTGCACAGCATTTTGCAAAAACCCGCCGAGCACGCGCACACCGGCCACCGCGACACAGACACACATTTGCCCATCGCATTTACATTTGTCGGCGCTCGCAGCGAACAAACACACACACGCACACACAGTCGCGCGCGGTTCGCGCGGTGTGTGTTTGCCAAAAATATGTAAAACATTTCACACCATCGGCAGCTGGGAGTGGAATGCTCGCACGCTGGCCGGCCACCACCAACCATTCGAACCATCCGACACGTGTTCGGAGGCGAGTCAAAATCGCGACACACACGCGCACGCGTTTGTTTTGCATGTTCGCGGCAGCCGTAACATTTTTGCCCGAGCGCATGCCCACACACACACACACACACACCATATTTGGCGTTTGAGTTCATTAAATTTGCACACACACTCACTCACTCACACACACTGACACACACACGCACACACAGTAAAACGTGAGCGCGAGCGCACACACCTTATTGTTTGCACAACAACCCTTTTCGCAATGTGTCACTACATGCGGTGCACGCGCAGGAGCACGTCGATGGGCGATGGGCGGCTGGAAAAAACAGCAATGGGAACAAGCGCCAACGGCGGCGGACGCGCACGTTTTATGCGAAATTAACAAGGGCAATCTGTGATGTGTTTTTTGCGTGCGAGCGTGTGTGTGTGCAAATTCGGCATAACGCTACACGCACGCGCGCGCGGTCAGGCGGCCATAACTATAATAATTCACGCGGCCTCGAATCGACACTCGGCGGCTGGGCGGCCGCGGCGCAAAAATGTTTGGCGCTCGTGCGTGTGCGTGTGGAATTTGTTCCAGTATGCTTTGCATATTGCGATTTTTTATCGGTGCATGTTTGCGCGCCTGCCTGCGTGTGCTGGGATTGTGCGTGTCGCGGTTATTCAATTACCAGCGTGTATATTTATTGTAATGGTCTATGATGGCCTGATTTGGTTTGGTCGGATCGCACGCGTGCCACGCGGAATTTATAACTGCGGTAACGGTTGTAACGTGTTGTTGCGTCGCGGCGTATTAAATTCCGAAGGCGCGATCCCGCCAGCGATCAGGCGAATTTCTATTAATTTCGGGCGCCGAATGTGCAGGTGAACTGGCTGCGTTGACGATTGAATCACGACTCGCGACTCGCGGCTAGACGAAGCGTGCCGACCTCGCAACAGAAAGTGATACGAAATGTCACCGCGCCACTCGCGCATCAGCGAGATTACACACGCACAACAAATATCGAGTAAACGAGAAAATGCCGCCCACTAAGACAAGACAGCCGCACAATCTAAAGACGTCATAGTTGCAAATATTGCACGGCGTGCGCGGCTGATAAGAGCGTCGTCGCTAGAGAGAGATTGCCAGTGATTGTGCGCGCATTACGCGTTGTGTCACACGCCTTAGCTAACGTAATGCGTGATGAACCACGCGGTTATCTATCAAGGTGTGCACACATACTGAATGGATCTGTTTGGCTCGTTCGTGGGCGATGAAAAGACCAGAATTTGGAAGGATAATTGATATGCGTTACATATAATTTCAAGCACAAATTCACTCTGAAAAGTGTCAATCAGAATTGTCAATCAGAATGAAAATAATATAATATACGCATGGTTTGAGATTCAATCCAACTTGTATTAGAAAAATTGTCTAGCTTGTTTAAAATGTGAACTGTCTTTCGGAAGCTATCCATTAATTCTGAAGATACAGATATTAATAGAGTATTTAATTGAAGAGAATAATTGGCGATAATAACATTTATTTGCCGACAATATAAATTAAAGATCACTTTACGTTGATATTCGAATAATAATATCGAATCTTTCGGGCCTCAGGCTGATAACAGACACCTCAACCGCAAACAAAGTGCGTATGTCACAACAATTTGTGCACACAAAACGATCACACGCCTCCCACGCACGTACTTCGTCATCAAACACCACATTCCGTCCGTTAGTCCGCACTCGCGTTCCATAGGACCGTCATTATATATTATAATTAGTTTGTTCAGAAATGCTTACGAACGCGTGCCTAAGCGCCAAATGCGCGGGTGCATTTAATTCTAAATCAAATATGTTCCGTCAGATTGCATGTTGTTTGTCGGCGCGCGCTCGACGGCACCGACGCGATTGGCGCGTTGGCCGTTCGGCGTTGCGCTTCTGCACACAGTTCATATATTTATACGAAGTCAATTAGTTTTCCGAATCGCACGCGCGCGCACTGAAGCTCAATTTGGGCCGACGCCGTTTGGCGTGCAGCGCGGGGCGACCAGCACTAGAACCGCTTTCGGTCGCACACACAGACAAACTAGTCCATTTGCGCGCCATCATCACCATCGTGCGGGTGTGTGGGTGAGTGTGTGTGTGCGGGGAGGCCAAACATTTGCACCAACCACACATTCTGCGTAAGTGTGCAGCAACATTATGCTGGTGAGTCGTGTGAGTGAATGCAATCGGCCGGTGTGTATTCCAGGTTTAGAGGGATGAAGTCGGATATGTTAGGAACCTGTTATATTTTCGCGAAGTAGATTCTTCCGTTTAAATATAATTTAATATTGACATTATTTTCTAGTGTTCACTCAAGTATTCAATAAATATGCTGTATGTCGTTGGCTCGAGGATCAGTTGATTCTGTGTATTATATTGTTGTCCTTTCGTTCTTTTTGCAATTTATTGCAATTTTTAATTCTTAATGTTTCGCTTGACAACACCGTGGTCAAGGCGATCGCGGCTAATCGACGCATTGTTTAAAGAACTGGTTTTTTTTAAAATGATAAATGATTTACTTGAAAAATCGTATTGCAATTTGTTCAAACGCCTATGCAGTAGAACCGCTATTTTTAATAAAATGTGGATGGTTCGAAATTGTATAAAAAACATATTTGATTGTTTTAGGTCTATAATATATAAGGAGTGCGGCTGAAAAAAAAGCATAACTTCATACACTACACAATAGCTTGAACACTACTTGGAATACATTTA